>CM046531.1:8969837-9211348 GCA_024713555.1 Spirodela polyrhiza
TGTAGATAATAATTTCGAAATGTATATATCCTACTTTAGTAAAAGTGGACTTTAATTTGATTAGACACAATGAAACATAGTAAGAAAGATCAAGACTTTGCATAGATACACTTTGAATAGAAGATTCAGATAGGCTTTGCAAGAAAAAATTGGAAACAAAAGTTTTTAACGGCAAGGGCGAAAATTGAAGAATCAAAATTGTGGCATCCTTGAAAAGACGGAAGAAAGAACAGTAGATTGGAGGTATTTCGAATAATAATTGGCACAAAGAAGGCAGAATGGGAACAAGACTTTGTAATATGTAATCTCAAAAAATGTGAAAAAGGAAATTAGACAATGGGGCTAAAATTTTGATGTTTTTTCCGGTTCCTGATAAATATAGATTGAATGAAAATCTCTAATGTATTAGATTTCTATGTAACGTTTTAAATTCCCCACGATCTGGCACTGCCCTTGACCCTTTCACTGCAATGGTAGCTTAGGCAATAATTACGCAAATCTTGTAAAAAAACCGTTCTCAACAAAAACATTGAGGAATTCCTCCAAATTATATGCTCCAGTAGATAGTCTAACAAGAGAAAAGATACCTACAAAGAATGTCATATTATTTATCAAATGTCACAAAAAATAGATGACTAAAAATAGATAAGGCTCACTTATCAAATGGCTGCATGTCACATTTCTTATTTGAGCTCAACAAGCCTGTAAAAAACTTCAAAAGTCAAGCCTTACAAGCATTAAGGATGTTATCAACTAAAAAAAACTAAGGGCAAGATCAGATCTGGCTAAGTAAATAACACATGCATCACACCAATCCCATCAAAAATATTGCATCCAATTTTTACAGTTACACAGCCCAACAACCATTATGTGGCTGGTTAGGACGGCCTAAGACCTGATGCAAAACAATCCTCAGGATATTGCCCATAGAGAATAGGGAGGTTGTCTCATGCATCTTAAAGCCTAGACAAACCCATACTTACATAATATTCCCCTAGATATTTTCATGAAATGTTAAAAAGAATTCACTCTAGACAAAAAGAAATACAAAGCTAATATCTGATAACTATATGGCAAGGACCCTGAAACACAAATCCAAAATTTTCAACCCCAAACTCTAAGTCTTGAGACCAACCATAGCCCTAGAAAAAAATATGCTAATCCAAATTATAAACCCATTGAACCTAGACACTGTCAAACTGTAGCAAAAAACCCATTAATTAAAAAAAACTAAAACTATAAAGGAGAAGGAAATTGAAAGTTGAAACAAGAGAAGGAAAGAGGAGGAGAGAGAAAAACACTCACTGGAAAGAGATAGCACTGATTTGAGACAGAAAAGAAAAGATACAAAGTGGAAAGGTAGATTCTGTATTTCCACTTCTGTCCATTTATGACTTAGTGTGAACAAACATCCAACAAAAGCCAAAAAAAATGTCCTGCCTGTTATAAAACAATAGTAAAACC
The DNA here is from genome assembly GCA_024713555.1 of Spirodela polyrhiza. Lineage (NCBI taxonomy): Eukaryota > Viridiplantae > Streptophyta > Magnoliopsida > Alismatales > Araceae > Spirodela > Spirodela polyrhiza. Next base: position 8,971,302 of record CM046531.1, read on the forward strand.
GATTAATTAAAATTCTAATTATTCTCAAGTGAAAAACTACAAAAGAAATAGAAGATCTACATCTTTAGAAACCTTGCATGTCGCCTGAAGGAAATGGTACTGTCCTTGGTTCAAATTTAAACTTCAAAAAAATTGTAGTAAATGATGTCCTCATGTTTATATATTGAATTCTCACTGTTAATAACAAATACCTCAGTCATAAGAAAAATAAATTCAAGGCTACTCACTACAGGTACTTTTGTTACAACACACTATAAAATCAAGTAGAAATTTCTCAAAAAAAAAACGAAGATTAGGTAGAAATCAATGAACTGAATTCTATAATCAATTTTAAACTTTTAATTCCATTTTTAATATTTCAGATTGGTTAATGAGACATTTATTATCATTTTAATTTAATTAACATATAAAAACGATGCATTAATATCCCCCCCAACTTAAATCATTGCCTAAGCAATACTCATACGAATTAAAATTCCGGACCAGCAGTGAATCAAAATGTCATGTTTAAAGTTAAAGGTATGATTGATTCTAAATATATCTACTTGGCTCAGATATGCTTCAAATTCTATGGCCAGTATCAAAGTGAATTGTATCTCAATTGTGAAAACACTCCTCAACATTGCATTCAAAATTCCATCTTCATATTAATGCAAAGTCAACACCTATAATCAGCAGATATCACCACAAAGATATATGATAAATTTTTATCCAGCACTCAAGAATGTTATCCATTCTATAAACCTCAATCTTTTTCCCATAGTTAGAGTTTGCTTGGCCCTTTTTGAATAATTTGGGGACAGGTAGCTTTTTCCTCACGGTTTTTTTTTTATGAGAAGAGAGTGGATAAGCACTTCTCCTATCTAACAATCCAATTTTTGGAGCTTCGCTCTGTCTCCTTTTTTTTTCTCATTATATTTTCATATATAGACAGGTAGCTTTTTCCTCACGGATTTTTTCTTTTTTTGATGAGAAGACAGTGTATAAGCACTTCTCCTATCTAACAATCCGATTTTTGGAGCTTCACTCTGTCCCTTTTCTTTCTCATCATTTTTTTACATATAGACAGGTAGCTTTTTCCTCACGGATTTTTTCTTTTTTTGACGAGAAGACAGTGTATAAGCACTTCTCCTATCTAAAAATCCGATTTTTGGAGCTTCACTCTGCCCCTTTTCTTTCTCATCATTTTTTTACATATAGACAGGTAGCTTTTTCCTCACGGATTTTTTCTTTTTCTGATGAGAAGACAGTGTATAAGCACCTCTCCTTTCTAACAATCCGATTTTTGGAGCTTCACTCTGTCCCTTTTTTTTTCTCGTTGTTTTTTCATACATAGACAGGCAGCTTTTTCCTCATGGATTTTTTCTTTTTTTGACGAGAAGAGAGTGGATAAACACTTCTCCTGTATAACAATCCGATTTTTGGAGCTCCACTCTGTCCCTTATTTACTTTAATAGCCAAGCTTTTGACCACTCCCTATGGATACTTTGACTGAGGAATGTAGAACTTCAACCACCCTCAAGTGTTCAATAGGATTCTCAATATCTTCCAAGTGATAGCTACTGAAATATAGATTGCAAATCTCGCAATTCAATTACATGAAAATTTTAAATGCACTTGAGGAGTATTGCTTCAGCCCAACTAGTTAGCCATAATCATCCTAGCATGATCTGAATGCAAGTAGTATATTAATTTTTCATCTCTCAAATGTACTGTTAATTACGAGCACCATGTTGTACAAGTACAATATATAGAAAAGATGGAAAAACACAAATTTTAATCAGAATTTTCTTGCAATCTTAAATGACATCTATTGCAATCCCAAATGGCAAAGCCAGTCAAAACAAAAAATTTATATTGTTTCAATTTAACTCAGGCGATGACAAGTTAATAAAATTTAGAAGGGAAAACATAGTCCCGAAACATAAGAGAAATAACTATGACAATTTATTGGACGATAGATGCAGGCTTCAGTATAGCTGATGTTTCACATGGCTTCTAATTTACTTTAGATTATACCATGGTTCAATAATAGATCTGTGTTCAGGAGCAAAAAACAAGGGTGAGCCCTAATGTCAAGCATATCCTTTCTTGAAAAGCTCGTGGAAAACATCAACTCAGATTGTATTTACAAACTCAGGTTAAAAAATGCATTTTCTCATCTTTAGTTCAAGCCTTTTTTTACCAATATTCATCAACAAGTTTCGCTTACATAAAATGTATAAAAATATCACAACATTCTAGATCAGGCACATTAGCAACCCTCCTCCGCTTGTCGGTTCCGGAGGAAGGAAGGAAGGAAGAAAGTTTAGGGTGGGTTACCGAAGAGGGTTTGATCGAAGCCATTGTTCTCGAGGTACTCGTAGACGTGGAGCCGGCTCCCCTTGTCGATGCAGAAGCCGAGGAGCTTCAATAGGGTCCGATGATGGAGACCTCTGCCAGGAACTGCATCCCTCGTCTTCTTCTTTGGCCCTCTTCCTCGTCTTCTTCTCTCGCCCTCTTCCTGTCTCTCCTCCCTCGTCTTCTTCTTTCGCCCTCTCCCTCTCTCTCCTCCCTCTTCTTCTTCGGATTGAGCAACGGCTCTCTGTGCAGCGGGCGTGGGAAAGGGAAACAACGGAGGGATCCGAATCGGACCTAAATGGGAATGACAACAGCGGTATCTTATTTTATAACCCGCTTCCTTTTTCATTCTGAGAGAGAGAGAGAGACAGAGAGACAGAGACAGAGAGAGACAGGGAGAGACAGAGACAGAGACACAAAGAGAGACAGAGAGAGAGAGAGAGAGAGAAACAGACAGACAGACAGACAGACAGAGATCATCCGGAAACCCCCAGACAATAACAACAATTCTATGAAAAGCTGTTGCTTAGACCCCTCCATTGGTTCCTCTGTCTCCTCACTCTCGCTCTCTCTCTCTTTCTCTCTTTCTATCTATCGCTCTTGACGCACTCTTTCTCCTCTCTTTACTCTCGCTTCAATCATTTTTTATCATTAGTATATTAACTTAGATTATTTTTTTGGTTATTGCAGTGTAGTTTAGTATAACCACCAAGATGAGCAATCAAGAATGAGGTTAGAGCTGGTTGACCACAGAATATCTAGTTTGCTCTCCCTCTCCTTTGGATCTTTCCTTATTTTTACTTTTCACTTAGTTTCTTGGAGAACAAAAAAGTTGTCGTGTAAGTTGGTACCTCTTTTGTGCATCAATCAAAACTAGCTACATTTACTTTGTTTATATTAATGGGAATTCAATTATGTCAATTTTAAATTTGACATACATGAATGTAATGGCTTAGAGATGATCAAATATAAACAATGTTACCTTCACGTCAAACATATAAGAACCTTTATTTTTACGATATAAATTTTATTTCATCCGTATATTAGAACCTTTCCAATAAATTTCGTTTGTAATCATAAAAACTAATAGCATCCACAGTTCCTCTTTATTTTATCATTAAAAAATCACCGAGAATATCAAGCTACTTGTGTCTTTGAATTCAACTACATCAGCTTGTATATGTAAAAAGTGGCATAATTGGTGGTTTCAAGCTCCTAAACTTTTGCAGTTTTAGCATGATTAAGATCAATCAACTTGTTCATAAAGCATGTACTTATGCAAGAAGAACTTAGGAAGGACCTTAGTCAATTGAATAACTGAAATATATAACAAAGAATGAAAATCATTCTTTAAGAACAACGTCATTCAACACACAAATGTGTGCTAATCAGCCATAGTTTTGAAATCCTCCTGCACCTCCTAAGTAAGTACATATAATTTTCACATCACTATAGTAAGTAAGTTTGTGCATTTTTGTAATGTTCTTACCCCTAATATCTCTCCCCCTTTCTGAAATACAGAAAATACTTGAAAATATTTATGAAGAGTGAATCTGCACTCTATTAAAATCATTAAAGGAATGATTAAATATAGGAAACATTATCCCCAATTTCATGTATCAGTTTCTATTTTCACTTGAGTGTTTGCTTCACATGGTCAATAATTTTGTTGTTGTTCTCCACAAAAGGCTAAGAGTTCAGTAAGGGCAGAAGCACATGAGAAGAAAAAGGATGTTAGGGGTTGGGGAGGTGGAGACATTGAATAAAAGTTAAATGGTTATCTTTATGAATGTAATGGATGCACATGAGAGTAGATTTGCACATGATAGGATAATACAAGATGATTTGCTAATATCAACGTATATCTTACACATGGTATTGGAATAAATATGAGACAATTTATATGTAATTTAATATAGTATTATTGTCCATATGAATAGACATTCAATATACTTTTGATCATTAAACTAACCTGATAGGACACATCAATCTAATGATTGAACTAATCAACTTGCATATTATTACAAAAACCACAATATGTAAAAGTCGTTGCCAAAAAGAAATGATAAGCGTATTAGAATGGATAACATACCAAAGGAAAATGATCATATTTGACTTTTATATGAAATGTGAAATAAAAATGATGTAACATTGACTCAATTTCATGAAAAAGAGGTAGAATTAATGAAACATGTTTTAAACATTTTTTGTTGATTAAAGTGATTTTTAACGAATTATTTCAAGTTAAAATTCATTCTCTACTCTTTTGTGTAATAAATAAGTAAGATTAAAAAGAGTCTTTTTACTGGACATTTAGAGAATCATCTACTGCATCCATGAGTTACCAACCTAGGAAAGACATGATGTGGGGAAAATTGGGTTACCAACCTCATGACCCACGACTACATGGACTGAGGGCCACTAAGTGAATTGCAGTGTATATGGATCCGGCCACATAGGCTCCATTTTTTCAGCCCATTGGGAGCCCAATGATCACTCTGGGTCAATCGATGGGAGCCTAGTGGTCAAATCCAGGTCTTCCCTTAGGGAGTTGCCATCTAGCTACTAAGGACACTTAGTTATTTATGTGACTTTTTTTCACAAAAATCACTTATTTGTGACTATTTTTTTCTCACATTTTTCTCAAGTTTCATGGTGTGTCAGATCAAATCCCACAACATGCAGTCCATTAACAGATTTTTGAGAAGCATCAAATCATTGTGATGACTTGATCTCACAACACATCAAGCACCACATCACCTAGATTGTCTCATGGAGCGAAGGAGGCTCAAATCCAACAAAGTCAAAAAGGCAACTTGATCTAACAATAAAAAAAGCATCATCATGTAGGGCAATGATGAATCAAATCCCAAGAAGTCTGCAGTGTTTATTTAGAATCAAAGATTGAGATGTGGTGAATACATTGAATGACTCTCAATGTGCCACACGACGGAGATACATACACAATAATCAATTATCATTTGGTAAAACTGATATTATTGATTACTATTGGTGGAAGCTTGACATATATGTTATAATCCTTTATCTTTTAATAAAATAGCCACTATTGATTATCATTGTACATCAAAATGAGAAAATTGGTGTTATTATCTCTTATTTACATGATAATAAGGAAAAATAGGACGACCAAAAAGAAAACAATTGAATCAAGACATGGGGAATTTATTGAAACCTTGATGTTCAGATCTAGATGATGAAAATGAGCAAAGGAGAGGGAAGAGGGAGGCATGGCAAAGAGAGGAGGGCGGCTAGAGAAAGGAAAAGCATGAAAAAAAAGGAAGAAAAATTCTTATCTTATTTTTAACAATCAATTTATGTTTTTGCTGATATTTAATTTTATTTTAGCATCTTTTTCGTTAATTGTGTGACAGAGTTTGAATAGAAAACTACTTATTTCCAAATTTTGTTCGGATAAAAGCATTGTTCATGGTGTTCTTGTGTTCTTGAGCAAGAAATTACTTAAAACTTGATTTAAAACTTTCAAAATTCTCTTTACTTGATCTTGGGTAACAGACAAGGGAATGAAAAATTTTGGTTTACATTTTCATAGATTAATCGAAATTTAATATTTTAAATTCCAAATTTCTAAGGGTTTTTCTGCTTGACAAATATTTTAATTCCTAATTCACTTATTTATCTTAAGAAACCCTTGACTAAAAACCAGGGGTAGTTTTTCATCTCATTTGTCTATAATTTTTTCTGATCAATTAATTTCAAATATTCTAAGGCTATCAAAAATCATTGAAAATCGTCATTCTCATCTCTTTCTATATTATTATATCATATATTTTCATTTAATTCGTGAGAAATCATTTTCATCTTAAAACATTATTTTCTTTACTTTCAAAAGATTAATAAAACGAAAATCACGAGATCCATTTATTAATTATAAATTATAAATAACAAGAAACATGAAAAAAGTTTATTTTAGAAATTATAAATTGTAATTTTTTTATGCAGTAAATACAGTGACAATTGCAGCAATAGAAAACAACAATAATAAAACATTATTGAATCTATTATGTACCTAAAATGATATATCATTACTTCTGAATAATCTCGATATTGATTTAGTTCAATTATATTTGTATGACTTATAGAGTCAAATAAAACTTTTTGAGCTCTCAATGGATACATATCTTTTCAAAAGTGTGGGCTAATAGTTTATTTCTGTATAATAATTGAGTTAAAATCAAGGAGAGATCATGTGAATTAACACAAAATATCAGTTATCAAAGTTAAAATGTGAATGTGTTAATACTAACCTATAATTTTATGAGTTATATAAATTCTATGTTATCTAATAATTAATTTAATATGAGTACATTCTTTATTTTTAGTTCATGTACTATGATCTCTAAAGGTTTATAGCCTTTAGAAGCATTTCTCATTAACATAAAATTAATCATGAATGAGAAAATTGACCTTTCTTTGATCATTTGAGGAATTTTTAAAGTGACTTTTATGACAATTTTAGCAGTCCATAAATCACTAGAATAATTGGGTAAAATATAGTGATGTATGGCACATCATTTGTTCGATAGTTTGCTTGGCCCATTAAGGGCTCGTTATTCCTTCTCCTCTCTCCTCTCTCTCTCTATTCTCCTATAAAAAATTTTGTGTATGTCCTTATTTCTTAAATTCATTATTTTTTAGGGTTTCTCTCTCCTCTATCAACATGGTATCAAATCCCTTGGGTTCTTCTTTAACGACGCCATTGTCTCTCCTCCGACATGCCGCTCCTTGACGTCGTCATCATCTCTTCTCCTCGGTGGTGCTCTCCTTCATTGGGTGGTGTTCTTCCCTCTCAGTGTGCTTCTCCGTGGCATACATCTTTTGTCATCACCGTTGTCAACTTCCATTGTCGTGGTCACCATGTCTGATGTCACCATTGCTGTCTCCGTCATCGCCGTCATCTGCTTCTGCTATCTCTGCCATCACCATCACCTTCTACGATTTCGCCGCTGCCATTGCCAAACCTTCCTCTTATAGTGACCTAGCATGTTGATGTAGCTAGCCAATATGACATATATTGGAGTAAAAGACTTTAAGACCTAAAGGTCAACTTTCTATTTTTAGAACCCTTAAGACCCTTCTATTTTTAGAACTTTCTATTTTTAAAACCCCTGACACTAGCTCATCTACCTTCTATTTTAGATCTCATCCTATTATTTTCATCATAAATCCCATTCTTTATTCAACACCTTCCTAGTTTACCCTATTTAAAACCTCTTTCTATTTCTCCTCTTTCCTTTATTCATTTCCCTTCTATAATTATTACTTGCCTTAACACCACCTTCTAGAAAAGCCTATCTCGTTCTATTTTAAGCCCATTTTTATTTCAGAAACTTTCTCAAATTTATTTCTCTCCTATTTTTAGTTTTCATTCAAATTCAAAAGTTGATGCCTTTTCACAGGCTGTGGCCTATTTAAGGATGCCCCCCATGTAGCCTATGAACATTACACCTTTGATGGAATAGAAAATTCGTGAGTTTTTTCTTCTTGAGAGTTTCTCCCTTCTACTAGTGGACTCCAGAATCCTTGTGGACTCAGGAGCCAGTTCGTTGGTTTTGTGGATTCAAGATCCACCTTTGAGCACCCAAGGGAATAGCTTCTTTGTTTTGTGAACTCAAGACAAGGAAGCTTCACCATAAATCTCGTCTTTTGAGGATTCAAGTCGTGATTTCAACCCCACTTCCGCTAACCTCAACATCTACTCAACTCAAAGGGTCATCACCTACAATTTTATTGCGTCACACACGACATCACCAGTGCGGTGGCTAGAATTTCCTCCAGCGCTCGACATCTCATCCGCTTGAACCAGCTAGTTCAGCAAAAGTCATTCCAGCCACACAATGGCCCAGCCAGCCCAACAAACCAGCCAGCCCAACATACTAGCTAGCCTAGCAGCCCAACCAGCCTAGTTGGTGGCCCAGCAAGCTCAACATCCTAGCCCCCAAGTGGGCCACCTAGCGGCCCATTTTACTCCAACAGGCCACTATAGTGGCCCAGCTGATTCTGGTGGGTTCACATGCCCCTCCACATTCCCTTATTGGGCCTAGTCGCCATCTTCGTGCCCTCCTTGGACTCTTCTTCATCTTGGCATCTTTACTCACATGGAGTCTTCTTTTGAGGCCACTCCCGAGTCCTCTGAGCCTCCTCCAATAGTTACTCTACCTCCTCTATCTCCATCTCCTCTGATTGCTCCTCTAGCCTGAGATGGGCTTTCATCATCTCATCTTGATAGTGTTCATCCTCGTAGACATGGGCACAACACCTTTCCACCTTGCCTCTACTGTGGCAAGCAGAATCATCTGACTGCCAAGTGTTGGAAATAGTTTAGAAAGCTTGCTTCTACCTAACTGACGATGACTACTCCGCCTATAGTGTATCATGTTCCTTCTCAGGTCCCTACACCAACCTTTCATGTCACCTTGACATCTGGGGAGTATGATGCTCTTTGTTACACCAATAGTATTAACATCTCCACCTCTATCAATCTTGCTTCACTTTTAGCCTCTATGCTAAGTATGTATACTCTTCTTACTTCCTCTTCTATGCCATGGATTATCAATTCGGGGCATCTACTCACATGACTAGGACCTCCATTATCCTCTCCTCATATTAACCTACCCTAACTCATCCTCTTATTACTATTGCTAATGGTTAGAGTTGTCTAATCAAAAGTCATGATACTGCCTCTACCTCACCTTCCATCACCTAACTTCTCTACGTTCCCGATTTTCCTATCAACCTATTATCTATCAATACTATTACTCATGCCCTCCTTTGCATCATTACTTTTTTCTCATTTTACTATTTCTTCCAAGATCTACGTACTATATGAAGGATTAGATTAGGCCTTAAGAACAGGTGGGACATCTATGAACTCATTTATAAAGATCTTTCTTGTCTTTAGACTCTTTTTGTTATTCTCACAGCCACTTCTTCTCTTTTGTGGCATTACTATTTAGGCCACCCTTCTTTTTCAAAACTACAAAAAATATTACCATGGCTTTCTCTCTCTAAGTTTGTGTGCGAGTCATGTCAACTAGGCAAATATCATAGTGCCTCTTACCTTAGTCATGATGACATTTCATTTTTCACTCCCTTTGATCTTCTTCATTGTGATGTTTGAGATCCCTCACAGATTAGCTCTATTTTGGGTCATTGTTACTATATTGTGTTTATTAATGATTACACTCATGTGAGTTAGGTCTACCTCTTTCGTGATCACTCTAAAGTCGTTTATGTGGTTACTCACTTCATCACCGAAGTCATCACCCACTACACAACTATGCCCAAAATTCTTACGCTCTCGAGTTTATCTAGACCTCTCTCTACACCTTCTACGCTAATCGTATCATCATTCACTAGACTACATGTCCCCACACTTTATCACAAAATGGTGGAGTCGAATGTAAACATCGTTAGCTCCTTGACATCACTCACACACTACTTATCGAGATGCATATTCCCCACTACCTTTGGGCTGATGCCCTAATGACCACCACTTATGTTCATAATCGATTTCCCCCTACCCCACTTTGAGCAGCCATCCCTCTTTATCGTCTCTTCCTAGATTCATCCCTTTTTTCACTCCCTCCTCATGTCTTTGGATGTACTACTTTCGTCCATGACACCACCCCTTCTCTCTCTAAACTCATCCCTCACACACTTAAAAGGGTCTTTGTCAGCTATTCTTGCACACAAAAAGGTTATTAGGTCTACTTCTTGGATGCCTATTGCTATGTGACCTCAATCGACGTTACCTTCCATGAGGAGTCTCTCTTCTTCTCCTTAACTTTAACTCCTCTTCTTACTCGTGCCGCTATATCTCTACCACTAGGATTTCCTTCTATGGTGGTTCTCACGGACCACTGTCCTTCTCTTCCGTCTTGTCCATCCTCTATGAGTTCACCCCCACACCCAACTCTCTTCAACCCATGTTTCCAAAGGCTTATCCTCCTTTGGATGTAGTTTCCCCTTCACCCTCTTCATCCATTCCTCCCTCCTCTACGTCTTCGATCCCGACTCCTCCTGATGACCTTCATCTCCCTATTGCCCTCCGCAAGGGTAGGTGTGCCTATACTCATCATCCCATTTCTCAATTTGTTTCTTATGACCATCTATCTCTCTCCTTTTGTGCCTTTGCCCTCTCGGTCACCTTTGAGTCACTTTCACAGTCATATATTGAGGCTATACAAGTACCTACATGAAAGGTAGCCATGGATGCAGAAGTGGCTACATTGGAAGCTCGGGAGACTTGGTAGTTGATCCCACGCCTTGCCGATGCCAATATCGTGATGTGCAAGTGGGTGTTTACCCTAAAATATCACCCGGATGGCTCCATTACTCGTCACAAAGCTTTCTAGGTTGCTCGCGGCTTCACTCAGGCCTGTGAGATTGACTACACAAAAATATTTTTTCTTATTATTCACCTCAACTCCATCTATGTGCTCCTCACTCTTATTGTCAATTAGGTATGATCTCTTCAGTAGTTAGGTGTTTCTAATGCCTTTATATATGGTGATCTTGAGGAGCAAGTCTTCATGAAGCAACCTCTTGGTTACATTGTTCAAGAGGAGTCATCCAAGGTATGTCTCTTGTAGCGTGCTATTTATCGGGTTAGGTAGAGCCCCCGCAATTAGTTTGCGAAATTTAGCAAACTTTTGGCCACCTTTGGCTTCACATCCTACACTACAGATTTCATTGTGCTCAAGAAGAAAATAGAGAATGGTTTTGTTATTTTTACAATTTATATTGATGACATTCTTGTGACTAAGAATGATGAAGTAGGCATCTCTACTATCAAAGTTTACTCGCAGTAGCACCTCAACATTCATAACTTAGGGATTCCACAATACTTCCTTGAGATTGAGTTTGCATATTAGGATGGGAATCTTGCTCTAACTCAATGAAAGTAGGCTATCGACGTACTTTGAAAAACTGGCCTGCTCGAGTGTAAGCTAGAAACCTCACCCATGGAAGCTTGTCCATAGTTTTGGGACACTTTATGTCCTTTCCTCGAGGACGCTAACTGGTATCGATAGTTATTGAGAAAGTTGATATACCTCCCTATCACTCATCCGAACATGGTATACATGGTTAGTATTATGAGTCAATTCATGTAGGAGCCTCGACATATTCATTAGGAGGGTACTCTTTAGGTCCTTGCCTATATCAAGAGAGTGCTAGGGCAAGGGCTTCTCTACTAATGACATGGTCATCTCTGCATTGTCACCTATTTTGATGTTGATATTCAGGTGACAAGGGTGACTGAAAATTTACTACGAACTATTGCACCCTATGTTGCAGGTAATCTGGTCACCTAATAGTCCCAAAAATAATAGGTGGTGTCTTGCTCCAATGCAGAGTTTGAGTATCAAGTTATGGCTGAAAAAACGCAAGAGATGATATGGCTTCGCTCACTATTCAAAGATCTTGTCATGACTTCTATCTTCATTATGTGAGTAATCAATCATATAGAATTAGAAGAGTGATAATCATATTATTACTTTATAGTTTGTAATATTTTTTTATTAATTATTGCTGCTAAAAAAGTTTAGTGGTTGTGTATTTGAATTTGTGCCCAAATCTTGAAGTGGAAGTGCTCGTGTCAAAACTACAATGACGATTATTTGCTATAAGATAAGAGGCACCCCCCTCTACTCCCCACTCTATGTTGTCCGTTTCCCAGAAGGTGTCAAAAGGAGGTGGTAGGGCTGAGAGAGAGTGCAGGGGAGAGACAAAGACAAAGATGCCCACATGCAGAGGATACAGCATGGTGGTGGTGGCGGAGGCCAGGGAAGTGTTGGGGTGGACCATGTGGATGGAGCTGCTCAGAATCTTGGATGCGGTGGAGTCCGCCCCCTACACAACAGTGGTGACAGCACTAGAGGGGGAGAGAGAAGTGTGGAGGGACCTTCATCCATGGGCGGAGCTAATATAACTCACAAAATATTTCATAGGTAAGTACTAACACATTCACATTTTAACTTTGATAGCTGATATTTTATGTTAATTCACATGACCTTTCCTTGATTTTACCTCAATTATTATATAAAAATAAATCATTAGCCCACACTTATAAAAAGATATATCCATTGAGAACTAAAAATTTTATTCGATTGTATAAGTCATACAAATATAATCAAGCTAAATCAATATTGAGATCATTCAGAATTAATGATATATTGTTATAAGTATAAAAAAGATTCAGTAAGCTTTTCTTATTGTTGTTTTCTATTGCTGCAATAGTCAATGTATTATCTGCGTAAGAAATTTATAATTTAGAATTTCTTAAGCTAAACTTTTTCATGTTTATCAACCTTCTTTATAAATGGATTTCATGATTTTCGTTTTATTAATATTTTCAAAGTAAATGAAATAAGGTTTTAAGATGCAAATGATGTATCACGAATTAGATGAAAATATATGTTATAATAAGAGAGATCAAAATGACGATTTTCAATGATTTTTGATAGTCTTAGAATATTTGAAATTAAATGATCAAAAAATTTATAAATAACTCAGATGAAAACTACCCCTTGTTTTCAATCAGGGTTTTCTTAAAATAAATAAGTGAATTAGGAATTAAAAATGAATGAAAAGTGAAAACAGGACTTGCCTATTTGTCAAGCAGCAAAACCCTTAGAAATTTGAAATTTAAAATATTAATTTTAGATTAATTTATAAAAATTTAAAACAAAATTGTTCATTCCCTTGTCTGTCACCCATGGTCAAGAAAAGAGAATTTTTAAAGTCTAAAATCAAATTTTAACTAATTTCTTGCTCAAGAACACAAGAACATGAAGAACAATGCTTTTATTCAATTAAATTTTTGGAAATAAGTAGTTTTCCATTCAAACTCTGTCACGCAATTAACAAAAAAGATGCTAGAATAAAAGTAAAGAGCTGAAAAAACATAAATGAACGTTATTACCAAGAATATTTTTTCCTTCCTTTTTCTCCATGCTCTTGCTTACATCAGCTGCCCTTCTTCTCTCTCTTGCCAAACCTGCCTCTTCTCTCTCCTTTGCTCATTATCATCATCTAGATCTGAAAATCAAGCCTTCAATCAGTTCCCCATGTCTTGTACAATTGTTGATTTTTTCCATCTTCCTATTTCTAGAAAAAATGAATTCACATTAATATCAAAAAAGTAAATGTAATCAGTTTTCATTGATCCACAAAGAAGATACCAAACTTAAATGACAATGCTTTATTGTTCTCCACGTAAATATGAATCTAATGAAAAGTAAAATTAATCAAAGATGGAAGGGAGAGGGAGAGTAAACTAGATATTGTGTGCTGCATCAGGTGTAACCAGCTCCTCCATTGGCTTATCTTGGCGGATTTACTAAACTACATTGCAGTAATCAACAAAATAATTTAAGTTAACAGAGTAATAATAAAAATGATGGAAGCAAGACTAAACAGAGGAAAAAGAGTGCATCAAGATAAAGAGAGGAGAGGAAGGAGATAGATAGAGAGAGGGAGAGAGAGGGAGAGAGAGAGAGGAGAGAGATGAGAAACCCCTCCCCTCCCCTCCTCCTCATGTTGCTACATTTGTCGCCTATGAGGGAACTAATGCAGTGGTCTAGGCAGTAGAGTGGACACATGAATCTCTCAGGTACTTAATTGAGTCTTGCGATAACACACCCACTTATGAAGGCCCATGTTTAAGGTTTCAGGTCTATGTTTTATAGATTTTTTTCTTCTCATCTAATGGCATGAGACTTGAGGCTCAAAAACCTTTTAGGATGGGATCTATCCTAGTAATGATCTAGTCTCAGCAGACTTAACCTCTAGGGTGTGTTGCCTGAAGCCTAGCTGCCTTCTTAGGAGGTTGAACAAGGAACGAACAAGTAAGGAAATGAAGACGTGAACAGATCCTCCCCTCCCCTCCACACCCATCACGAGTTGTTTTCCCATTCACTATTTCCTATGGCTGTTTCTACCATACGGGGCTTCAACCAGGGTTCTTCTAGGAACGAACAAAGTTCTGCTTGCAGAAACAGTCTCGGGAGGAAAATCTGTATTCAATCCTCATATATTAATGCCGGGAGCGGAGCAGGCATCCCGATGAACATCGGCGGGAAGACCACAGCGCAAGTAAGGAACGGGGCAGACGTTGGGTGCAGACGGCTGAGCAGCAGGTGCTCCTCCGCCGGCTCTGTTTCCGGCGAGGGCTGGGCGGCGATCCTCTCCTCCTCGATCCCATGGAGGATGCCCTCAAAGTCCTCCTCTCCCCCGGGCAGTCGCTGCATTTGGCTCTGGAAGACCTTCGCCGTGAGGAGGGCGTCGACGCCGGCTTGGTGCGCCGCGCCGCCCTCCACCTCCAGGCCGAGAGTCTGGGCGAGCCGGGCCAGCCCGAGGTGGAACCCGCCGCAGAATCTACTGAGGTACTTGACGTCGATGACAGTGCCGAGGGTCGCCCCCACCAGCTGGGCGAACCCGGGGAGCGTCGGCGGCAGCGGCGCCCCGGTCAAGAGCTTCACCAGGTACGCCACGTCGTAAAGCCCCTGGAACGTCACCCAGGGGGGCTTGCGCCGCCCCGCCCAATCGCATCGCCGCAGCATCTCGGAGAGGGCCGCCGAGTCGACCCCCTCTCTTCTGGTCCTGCCCAAGTCCACGCCGCTCCTCCTCAGCAGCTCCACCGAGGCCTCCGATCGCGCATCCGACGCAGAGGAGACGTCGAAGTCGCGGAAGCTTATCTGCCAGGTCCGGCGCCGCCCGCCGTCGCCGAAGAAGGTGAGCCCCAGCTGGATGAGCTTCAGGCTGTCCACATTCCGCCTCACGTCTTGGTACCGATCGCGGGAGGACGCGTGCCGCGGGGTCTGGTGGAGGAACCCGGGGAACTCCGTGTCCACCGCCACGTAGGGCGCCGAGTCGAGCGCGTCCAAGATCTCGGGCAGCTCCGCCCCCAAATTATGCGCCCACACCTCCCTGATCTCCTCTGGCGCCGGCGCCACCGCGCCGCAGGGGGACGAGTCGAACGCGTCCGGGATCTCGGGCAGCTCCGCCCACACCTCCCTGATCTCCTCCCGCGCCGTCGCCACCGCCGGGTAGGGGGCCGGGTCGAACGCCTCCACGATGACGGGCAGCTCCGTCCACATATTCCACCCCCACACCTCCCTGGCCTCCGCCGCCGCCGCCGCCGCCGCCGCCGCTGCGCTGTATCCTCCGCGTGCGGCCATCTCTGCCTCTGTGTCTCTCTCTCCCGCTCTCTCTCTCTCTCAGCCCTGCCGCCTCCTTCCGGCGCCCTCTGGGAGACCGGCGACGTAGAGTGGGGAGTGGAGCGGGGGTGCCTCCTCTCTTATAGAGGCTGGCCGCCGTTGCAGTTTTGGCGCGAGCACTTCCGCTTCGAGATTTGGGCCCAAATTCAAATAAACCAGCGCTAAACTTTTTTTAGCAGAAATAATTAACGATAAACATTACAAACTAAAAAAAAAAAAAAAAGACTACTTTACATAAAAATAAGAGGACAAGGCTACATATAAACTATATGCTAAATAATATTAAAAAAAGGGACTTATGTTTTATTTTTATATTAAAATGAGCAAGTGTTGAACCACTAAGGAAGAATTCAAGGGAGAAAGTAACTTAAAAATGAAATTACAATGAGTCACTGAATTTGTTTCATTCAATCCTCGATTATTTTGCAGATCCTCCCACATTGAGCTTTCTCAAGTTTTTATGGTTTTACATACCTTAATAGAAAAAAATATAAAATAAAAATTAGTGAGGTGATGTACATGGCATGAACCCAAACATTTCATTTTATGCATATTACAAATCGTTTTTGATTAACCTTGCTTGACATCTATGATGTCAAACAATTTTATAACAAATGAATATTTTGAAGTTTTGTGTGCAAAAATGTGAAGGGATTAAGTGGGATAATTATCAATGGGCTGGAGCTCTTCATGGGATTTTAAAGTCTATTCTTTGGGTTATTGGGTCCGAATGGAGCATTTTCCATTTTGGGCTTCAAAAGAGTAATTGGAGGTGTGGCCCATACCTTGGCCCCATCCACTTACCCCTTTAACTTCTCTCTTAAAGAGGAGCACAAAATCCAAGTTATGGAGCTCTCAACCAATCAAAAAAGATGAATAAATGGCATGGAGAGAAGTTAGGAACTGATTGAAGAGAAATTTTAATAATAATGACTATGTACAAATATTCATTTCCTCTATCTCTTTCCCTTACATTATGGATGTGCTCTAGTAGAGGCTAGCCAATAAGACAAGTGGTGGGGAATAGGACCCACTGCCACGACAGCTTGAGCTCAAGAGGATGTAGGAGACCCTATCCACATGTATTCAACCAGATTGCGGAGCCCGAGCGAGGACAAAGGACCCTGGATTTTGTTATACTGAAGGGCCCCTCCCATCCTATGTCTCTCTCTTGTTGTCACACCTTGCATTTGTGAACAGCGCAAAGTCATTGCCCTACCACGTGTGAGACCTCTCTTCCTTTGGGCCCATGTACCCTCCCCCCTCTTGTTTCCTTTTCCTTCTCCTTCCCTCTTACTGTTGGGCTATACGTGTTGGCCCAGCAGGAGGAGTTGGTGTCCGTCTTCCCCTCACCTCTTCTCTGATGGACCTCTCATGTGGTCCTCCACCCTTGGCCCATGTAGGTCCCTATATAAGGGGGTGAAGAGTTATTACAGTGGGAGGCAATCTTATTTTGAGTTGAATGTGTTTCGCAGATCCCCACTTATAAAGAGAGAGAGAGAAAGAGAGAGGGGTTTGGGGGAGGAGGACGCCTCTCTACTGTCAATGCTCCTTGAGTCCCTGGTCACTCACTGCACTGCTGCCAGCTCACTGGTCCCATACGAATGCCCCAGCATGACTCTGCAGCTTGCTCGTCTGCAAACGACGCATGCTCTACCGGCCTAATGTGCCATAGTGCACCCGTGATTCTCATGAGCCAGCTTTTGTACCACTGCTCTAGCCCTAGAGTCACCCGTCGAGCCCAAACCAGGGACTCCCGCCAATGCGTCATGAGTCGTCTGACCAAGGCCTTCCCCCAGTCCCAACTAGGGGCCACCAGGCATTGCTGTTGCTGCCCCATCCCCCCAAGTGCCAAAGACATGCCTGTACTTATGCTGACAGGAAGCTAGACTTCACATTGCAGCTCCGCTCGCTGCCCTCTATCGCGACCACCGAAATCATGCTGATTCTCTCCTATCAACCCTACTTCTGCACAAGGCTCTACATACTCAGTCTATCCCCCCCTTCCATTGTAACGCGTCTCCCCTCACCACCATAAGGTGGGTCTACCCCCGGTGCTGCATCAACAAAGCTCTCCAAAATCCTGGTTGTTCATCTTGGTTGATGTAAGTGTTTTGAAGTGTTCATCTTTCTTCATCTTCTTCTTGTAGGGAAAAATGATTGATCTTGGTGAAATATAAGTAACCAAGCTTAGGAAGAGGCATTGGGGGCTCAAGACATGAACATCAGCATTTTAGGAATTTAGATTCACATTTTCCTCTCACCCCCATCCATTTTCTCCTGCCATTCCTCTTCTTTCCACCATCACCTGCCATTCCTTTTCTTTTCATTGTCTCTCACTGTTCCTCCACAATTGATCACATGTAAAATGTGTGTGCCACCATTAACAGCTTCCTGGCTGCTATTGCAAACACCGCCTGCAGCAGCTGCACCCGCCACCTGCTTTCTCTCAGCTTACAGACAAAACCAAAAATCCAAAAATTTTGCCTAAGTCTAGAAATGGCCAAGGGAGATTTGTGACCCACATCACTTACCATTTTCTCGTGTATGCCTGTATGACTGCCACCGATGACTATAGGTAAGGTAATATTCACTTATTTTCAAATTTTAAATATTAAAAAATAAAAATAGCATAAATTCTATTTAAGCATATTTATTCTTATTCTAGATGAATATAAACCCAAGAGATTACAAAATTGAATCCCAACCTCCATGTGGATCGATGCCATACTTACCGTATATTTATTATAGAGTAATTAAGTGGAAAACATTGTAAAAATATTATTGGCCAAGTCTAAATTAAAGCAACGACTAAATATACCACAAATTTAGACTCATCAGCCATTGACGTAGATACTAGAGGACTATTAGTGATTGACTTTCATTAAATTTAAATAGCTCATTATGGAACACTACTTAATCATTGAATATTTTGGATGAGACATTGTTATAAAAGAATGGAATAACATGAGAAGAGGTGGCAAGACAAGCATCAAAGCTTGATCTAGATTCAAATGTGTAGAAAATTTCACTTCTTTATTCTCTAAATTGAGAAATTTTACTAGATACGTGGTAATTCTTTCACTTGAATCTATAAAAATATTTAAAATAATATGAGAGTTCACAACTACAGAGCAAACCAGGAAAGGAGACAGAAGAAATAGGGGGAGAGAGAGGGTCACCAAGATAGGGAAGAGGAGATGGGAGAGAAATGGCCATACGAGTAGGTTTTGCCACTAGTTTTGAAACAAACAACTTGTACTAGATAAATGAGATGAAATATATTTCAAATTGGAAGATAAAGGTCAGAAATAGGTTTAGAACAATTCAGGAACAAAGGTTACGAAAATTAAATTAAATTAGATTAAAAATTTAAAATTTCCCTTTGACAATGGGCTGAGGTAAGAAAACAAATTGGAAATATAATGTGAATCGATCACTTTTTAACATATAGCCTGATTTTTAAATGAAAATGAAACTGATTAAATTGGAAAACTTAGACAATCACAGAAAATAGGTCAAAAATATGGATTTTCTTCCTTTTGATGTTATAGACAAATGAATGAATCAATTTAAGTCAAAATCACATATAAATTTCTTCAAAATCACTTGTCCTTAATTTATCTACATGTCCCCGAAATGGATCAAACAAATGACTTTGATATGAAAAAATCAGGTAATATCCCTTAGCAATGGAAATAGAAAAAAATTAGGTCTATTAGTGGCCTAAAACCTTGAATTTAGCTTTTCCAGAAATAAACAATGCTTTGAATTACCCAAATCATTGAATAAACTTTAATTTTAGCCTGATTGCTTTCTATACGATTCATTGTTTTACTTCTAAGTTATTATAGCTTGGTAATTTGTAAAGCTCTATGTTCTCAAGCACATATCAACTTTGTATTGATTATTTGATTGCTCAATAATCTCTATGTTCTGATTCAACAGGATGAATACGAAATGTTTGTCTGAATGTAAATCTATAAGGGAATTTTGACTCTCTCCCCTTTATTTACATAATATGTGTATGAAAATCTAATAATTATGTCTTCGATTCAATGGTTCTCACTCTAAGATAAAATGCCTTGAGAACTGTTTGCAGAAATTTTAACCATTTTCTAATGTTTTTCTCCATGGTGTATAACCTCTGTTTTAAAAAATTAGAAATAAAAATAATTTCAAAGATATCTTTGAAACACTTTGGAACCTAGAAATGAAAAAATGATTTGCTCATATGGATTTTCATCCTTATTTACACAAAATAAGGGAGAATTACTTTGACATCAATCTTAACTTAGGCAAAATTGAGAAGCCTAAATAATGTAAGGTTATGAAATGAATTTTATCATACATTGGTAATTTTGTTAAATATCTCCTGAACTAAATAATCTCTCAATTTCTCAATAGTATATGATGTAGCACTGGAGTTGATTCACCCTACGGTGAATAGGGATAGTGCATCACTATGGGGTGGGGATCTTATATGCAACTAATGGGCCCGACTCGACTGGATGCAATCAGGTGCTGACAAATGGTGACACTGGTGGACACTTGTCGGGGCATCGCCAAGGGTGCAGGTGTAGGGAGACCTTCCCCGTCCATGTCTGGTGGAGGAAGCCCAGTGTCTTCGACACGACTCAGCTGCCTGAGCTCAACGACCAACACAGCAAGTCTCATGCGCGCGCTTGTCAAGATTCACACTATGATGAGAGCTGACCTGTCCCACTTAGCTAGGCCCAACGGTGGTAGAGCAAGAGCAAGATGGCATTGTGCGGAGTAAGGACCGAACTAAGAGGAAGAATGAGGGCTAACCTGCTAGCCATGGCCCGATTAGTCATGGTGGGGTGGGAGGAACCTCATACAAATGTAGGGTCGACAGCGGCAGGATTTATGTGAGCCCCGGCAGAGGTGAGCATCGCTGCAATGAGGCTGGTGGCTTCTTGCTGCTCATAGTGTCGGCAGTAGACACATGAACCACTGCATCATGGGGATACAGGCTTGCAATCTGTTGGCTGTTCCATGCAGCATTCAGCATGCACACAAGCACGCAGGTGGGCGTCGAGGAAGGGGCAACAGCAGTGCCTGACGAACTCCAGACGGAGCTGGGGTTGGGGACACAGCTGGACGACCTGGGCACACTAGCAAGGTTCCTTGTCGGAATCTGCAGTTGGCTTCATGGGCTAATGCGACAGCACACAAGCAGCTCACGAGGCTCGCGAGCACGACAACTGCTGCATGTCGGGGCATGGGGCAAGCATGCGGTAGGAGCACGCCGTGGGCAGTTGCACAACACCAGCATGCAGGCAGTGGCATGGTGAGCAATCGGTATCCTGGTGGCGGTGTCAACGGTCAGGCGGTGCCCTTCACTCCTCAAGCCTTCCCTCTCCCTTTCTCCCTAAGTAAGATTTCACGAGTACACTCTCTACTAAAAAACAACGGCTCTCTTTAGGTGGTGGCTCTCCACCCCCTTATATAGGGGCTCACATGGGCCAAGGGTGGAGAACCACATGAAAGGCCCAAAATGCCAAACCCCCCCCAAGTAATACACTTAGAGTCCCAGGTGGGCCTTCCTCTCTATTGGGCCCCAACGGTGGTGGCCCAAAAGAGAAGGGGTGTGGGGAAGAAGGACACCAACTCCTCCAATTGGGCCCACACATATGGCCCAAAAGGAGGAGGGAATAGGATGGACGAAGTCAAAAAGAAGTGGGCCATCCTATCCCGCCATGGACCCAACGTGGGCCCTAGGGGTGGGAAGCCCTTTATGTGATATAGTGGAACCTAGGGTTCTTTGTCCTCGCTTGGGCTCCACAATCCGGTTGACAACATGAGGACGGGGTCTCCTCTATTGCCTTAGACTCGTGGTATGGTAGTGAAGGGTCTTGTCCGCCCCAGTATATACTAGCACTAAACTTTTTAAAAGTCATACTTAAGGAAAAATATTACAAATTAAAAAAATAAAAAATAATAGATATAAAAATAAGAAGACAAGACTGCATCTAAACTATGTACTAAATAATTTCAAAAAATTGCCTTAAAATTTAACTTTTATATTAAAATGAGCAAGTGGGAACTACTAAAGAGCAAGTCGAGTGAGAAACTAACTTAAAAATGAAATTATCTTGAGTCACTGAATTTTTTTCATTCAATCCTCGATTTTTTTGCAGATCCTCCCACATTGAGCGCCCTCAACTTTTCATGGTTTTACATATCTTAATAGAAAAATTATATACTAAAAATTAGTCTATAATCTAGTGAGAGAATGAAACAAGGTTCCTATTGAGTGCAATCATCTCCAACAATGATGCGTAAGTTGAATTTACTTTAGTAGTTGTCAAAATGAGCAAATTTCAAATATTCATAAACCGAATTCAGATATAGATTTCAACTTAAAGCTTTTGGGAATTCAGATTATCCCCATAGATGATGGCAATCTAAATATCATTTTATTCATCTTAAACATTATATTTACGTAGAATTAAAATAAAAAATAGCTATTCACATTTTTATCCCTTTCATTGTTTGATGATGTTGCCATAAAGTTTTGAGCCTTAAATCTTCTAGACTTGATTTATGCCAACCTCTAGAATCAATTCACGACTCAAGACCTATAAGCTCTTGAGAAAAAATGGTGGATGAAATTGAAAAAATTGGATTGTTGGCATGGTCATGAAACTCTTATGAAGTATAAACTAATTTTTTAGTTGAATTATCATGAAAGTCTAGTAATGATTCAAAATAAATAAATTTAGAAAATCTTTTGGTTGACTGCATGTGGTAACTCTTCAAAAGAAATAAATCTATAGACAATTTTAAGGCTAGCTCACCAGAAATATGAAATTACACAAAGAACTAAATGAAATTGAAATATAAGTATTTCCACGAATTGAGTTGTCATGTAGGCAGAAAAAAAGAGAATTTTTTTTATACAGATCCTTAAGAAATATGAGTAAAAAGTTCAAACTAAATCAATTTTTCCAATTATGCAACGTTAATGATGTGGCCATACATCGCTGTAGTTTCCCAATTATTCTAGTCATTTAATGACTACTAAATTTTCATAAAAATAGCTTTATAAATTCCTCAAATGATCAAAGAAAATTCAAATTTCTCATTTATGACTAATTTTCTGTCAATTAGGAAATGCTTCTAAAGGCCATGAACCTTAGAAGATCATAGTACATGAATTAAAAATAATAAATGTACTGATTTCAAATTAATTATTAGAAATTATAGTGCTGAAATAATTCACAAAACATTTTGTAGGTCAGCGTTCACATCTTTACTTTGATAACTAATATTCTATGTTAATTCACATGATCTTCCCTTAGTTTTACCTCAATTATTATATAAAAATAAATTATTAGCCCACACTTATAAAAAGATATATCCATTGAGAACTATAAGATTTTATTCAATTGAATAAGTCGTAAAAATATAATCAAGCTAAATCAATATTGAGATCATTCAGAAGTAATGATATATTGTTATAGGTACAAAATAGATTCAGTAAGATTTTTTTATTGTTTTCTATTGGTGCAATAGTTGTTGTATTTACTACATAAAAAATTTATAATTTATAATTTCTTATACTAAACTTTTTCATGTTCATCAACCATCTTTATAAATGGATATCATGATTTTAGTTTTATTAATATTTTAAAAGTAAATGAAATAAGGTTTTAAGATGGAAATGATTTATCACGAATTTAGCTGAAAATATATGATCTAATAAGATAGAAAGAGATGAAAATGACGATTTTCAATGATTTTTCATTTTCTTAGAATATTTGGAATTAAATTATCATAAAAAATTATAAATAACTGAGATGAAAAACTGCCCTTGTTTTCAAACAGGTTTTCTTAAAATAAATAAGTGAATTAAGACTTAAAAATGAATAAAAAATGAAAACAAGACTTGCCTATTTGTCAAGCAGCAAAATCCTTAGAGATTTGAAATTTAAAATATTTAATTTCGATTAATCTATTGGAATGTAAACCAAAATGTAAACCAAAATTTTATGGTAATTATTATAAGCCTCAAAATCATTTATCTTTCCTTTTTATATGAGTTTTCACTAGTTTTGTGAGTTTATTTATAGTAGTCCAAGAGATATATATATACATATATTAAACGTGATAAAGAATATATTTTAACTAGAAAACTCACTAGTTCAGTACCTACTCTTTGTGGAGACGATCCTTACTCACTTTGTGTTCAGTAAGGAAGTTAATATAATTCTTGTTGTATAAATCAGAGCCTTCAATAACAAATAACCCTAATTTCTAGCTTATCACTTAGTCTCTTCGGTACTTGTGAACAGCTATATTATTTTAAATACTTTTATAGATCCAAGCAAAAAATTACCACATATCTAGTTAAATTTCCCAATTTAGAGAATAAAGTAGTGAAATTTTCGGCACAATTGAATCTAGATCAAGATTTAATGTTTTTCTTGCCACCTCTCTTCAAGTCATTCGATTCTTTTAGAAGAGTCTTTCATCAAAAAATTCATTGACTAATAGTGTAGCATACTGATTTATTTAAATTTAATGAAATTCAATAACTAATAATTCTCCAGTATCAACATTAACAGCTAATTTCTACTCTTTCTCAAAATAATTTTCACATTTAAGATTTCCTCAAATAGTTCCCTTGAAAAGTTCCTCCATCACTCCTATGACAAAAGTTCCCTTCTTTCACCCGTACTATTTATAAGTATAAAGATTTATATCCAAATGGTTAAATAAAGCAAATATGTGATGGCTTTCCTTTAAATAACTTGGAGGAAATTTTGCTAACTATGGGTTTGATCATAATTCTATGCGTGATATAATGGAACATTTATGACCGCACTAAAAAATAAGAAAAATTAATCATTACTTGCCAGCATGATATTTGAAATTTGTAATAGTTTTCTATGCATCCTCTAAAAACCATTTTGTTGGGAGGTCCTCACACTACAAAAATTGATGTGTGACGACGTGATCCAATCAAAATCCTAAAACCAATTTCCATGTTATTGTATTTTGAGAAAAGTCTATAGGTAGTCTAGAGTTTTACAAGAAATCATCATTCTCGATTATTTCTAGAAACAAAATGTGCCCATCAGGGTGAAATAATTCCACACTCGTTCATGCTCACTAACAGAGTAATGTGAAAGCAAGGCGTTGTCTTTGTTTGAGCAGTAGAGGGGTGGGTGTGTAGGGCAGCCGGTGAGAGAGATGAGAAGGGGGCTCTGCAGGGGGCCAACAGAGTATGGGCTTATTTTACCAATCCCCACCGGCTGGGGAGTTGTTCCCAATTGGTCGTTTTAATATAAAAATGGTTCAACACTTGCTCATTTTAATATAAAAAAATAAATTTGAGTCACTTGTTTTAGATTATTTGGTGTATAGTTTATATGTAGCCTTGTCCTCTTATTTTTATATAAAGTAGTCTTTTTTTTTCTTTTTTTAGTTTGTAATGTTTATCGTTAATTATTTCTGCTAAAAAAAGTTTAGCGCTGGTTTATTTGAATTTGGGCCCAAATCTCGAAGCGGAAGTGCTCGCGCCAAAACTGCAACGGCGGCCAGCCTCTATAAGAGAGGAGGCACCCCCGCTCCACTCCCCACTCTACGTCGCCGGTCTCCCAGAGGGCGCCGGAAGGAGGCGGCAGGGCTGAGAGAGAGAGAGAGAGAGAGAGAGAGAGAGAGAGAGAGAGAGGGAGGGAGAGAGAGACACAGAGGCAGAGATGGCCGCACGCGGAGGATACAGCGCCGCGGCGGCGGCGGCGGCGGCGGCGGAGGCCAGGGAGGTGTGGGGGTGGAATATGTGGACGGAGCTGCCCGTCATCATGGAGGCGTTCGACCCGGCCCCCTACCCGGCGGTGGCGACGGCGCGGGAGGAGATCAGGGAGGTGTGGGCGGAGCTGCCCGAGATCCCGGACGCGTTCGACTCGTCCCCCTGCGGCGCGGTGGCGCCGGCGCCAGAGGAGATCAGGGAGGTGTGGGCGCATAATTTGGGGGCGGAGCTGCCCGAGATCTTGGACGCGCTCGACTCGGCGCCCTACGTGGCGGTGGACACGGAGTTCCCCGGGTTCCTCCACCAGACCCCGCGGCACGCGTCCTCCCGCGATCGGTACCAAGACGTGAGGCGGAATGTGGACAGCCTGAAGCTCATCCAGCTGGGGCTCACCTTCTTCGGCGACGGCGGGCGGCGCCGGACCTGGCAGATAAGCTTCCGCGACTTCGACGTCTCCTCTGCGTCGGATGCGCGATCGGAGGCCTCGGTGGAGCTGCTGAGGAGGAGCGGCGTGGACTTGGGCAGGACCAGAAGAGAGGGGGTCGACTCGGCGGCCCTCTCCGAGATGCTGCGGCGATGCGATTGGGCGGGGCGGCGCAAGCCCCCCTGGGTGACGTTCCAGGGGCTTTACGACGTGGCGTACCTGGTGAAGCTCTTGACCGGGGCGCCGCTGCCGCCGACGCTCCCCGGGTTCGCCCAGCTGGTGGGGGCGACCCTCGGCACTGTCATCGACGTCAAGTACCTCAGTAGATTCTGCGGCGGGTTCCACCTCGGGCTGGCCCGGCTCGCCCAGACTCTCGGCCTGGAGGTGGAGGGCGGCGCGGCGCACCAAGCCGGCGTCGACGCCCTCCTCACGGCGAAGGTCTTCCAGAGCCAAATGCAGCGACTGCCCGGGGGAGAGGAGGACTTTGAGGGCATCCTCCATGGGATCGAGGAGGAGAGGATCGCCGCCCAGCCCTCGCCGGAAACAGAGCCGGCGGAGGAGCACCTGCTGCTCAGCCGTCTGCACCCAACGTCTGCCCCGTTCCTTACTTGCGCTGTGGTCTTCCCGCCGATGTTCATCGGGATGCCTGCTCCGCTCCCGGCATTAATATATGAGGATTGAATACAGATTTTCCTCCCGAGACTGTTTCTGCAAGCAGAACTTTGTTCGTTCCTAGAAGAACCCTGGTTGAAGCCCCGGTATGGTAGAATGATGCGCAGAGTACTATTACAGCCCCACTCCCTTCTTCCCTTTCCTTTTTAAGAAATAATCTAAGGTTTTGAGCCTCAAGATGCCATTAATGAGAAGAAAAAATCTATAAAACATAGAGAAACAGCCATAAGTGGGAGTGTTAGAGACAGAGACAGAGACAGAGATCATCCGGAAACCCTCAGACAATAACAACAAATGTACCAACATGAGGAGGAGGGGAGGGGTTTCTCCTCTCTCCTCTCTCCTCTCTCCTCTCTCTCTCACTATCTATCTATCTCCTCCCTGTCCTCTCTCTGTCTTGATGCACCCTTTTTCCTCTGTTTACTCTCTGCATTCATTTTTATTATTACTACATTAACTTAAATTATTTTTTTGATTATTGCAATGTAGTTCAGTAAATCCACCAAGATAAGCCAATGGAGGAGCTGGTTAGAGCTGATTGAGCACACTATCTAGTTTACCCTCCCTCTCCTTTCGATCTTTGAGTAACTTTACTTTTCACTTAGATTCATATTTACTTGGAGAACAAAAAATTATCATTTAAGTTTGATTCGTTTGTGGATCAATCAAAACTGACTACATTTACTTTCTTGATATTAATATGAATTCATTTTATCTTAAAGCAGGAAGATGGAAATGATCAACAATTGAATCAAGACATGGGGAACTGATTGAAGGCTTGATTTTCAAATCTAGATGATGAAAATGAGCAAAGGAGAGAGAAGAGGCAGGTTTGGCTAGAGAGAGAAGAAGGGCGGCTGATCAAAGTAAGAGCATGGAGAAAAAGGAAGAAAAAAATATTCTTGATAATAACAATCATTTATGTTTTTTCAGATCTTTACTTTTATTCTAGTATTTTTTTTTAATTACGTGACAGAGTTTGAATAGAAAACTACTTATTTCATAATTTATTAAATTATTAAATAATGATAATGAAGACTTATTACACCCCTCAACTTATCCCTTAGAAATGGAATTACAAATATAATTATCATTCAAAATTTTCAAACATCATATTTCAATGTACAAAAATACAATTAGAAATGACGCACTTCTAGATACTTTAGACTCTTTTATAAAGTATTTAAGAATGATGTTAAGCACTTAAATACCTAAGCATTCTTTGAAATAAGAATATAGGCTTCACTTCTTCGATCCAAATCTTTATCACTTCTTTACTCATAGATATAATTCACAAGATATTTCAATTATCAACAATCATCCAAAAATAATATTGATCGTACCTTTTCCTTTTCTTTGGCTTGATTTTTGAAGTTTGCACTATATTTCTTCTTCTTCTTCTTCTTTTATATATATATATATATGTGGTGAATAAATATTTTTTCTTGTAGACAAATTTCGACAATGGGAATGATGTCTCACACCCTCCACATGTACTCTTTGTTTTCAAGGCTTTCACATTATCTACTTATTTTGTAGTAAGTGTTTCTCATTTTCAGATTTTTTTTATGTTGCTCATTTTTTTCTAATTTTTGAAATAAGTTATTTCTCCTCACAAGTCTTATAGATCAAGATGTAAAAATCTCTATTAAACTCAAATGATCAATCAAATTTTCTCATCAAGTAAATATTATCCATCAAGGTCATGAAGTGAAAATCTGTAAAATCAAATCCATCTTATCTATCATGTATCCAAGGAGTATTCCAACATTTAATGTTATTAAATCATTATCTTATCTCAATAATAATCATCATAATACCTTTTGGTATCAATCAATCTAATTTTTTTTTTTCATGCATACAAGATGATATAAAAAATTAGATATTTTTGAAATTTGTACTTTTTTATTTTAGTTCAATTTTCAATTTTATTTTCAATAATAAAAATTTGTCAAAAATAAATCAAAACTATCATTTTTATAATAATAATTCTGAATTTCAACAATATATGTCTGGGGGCTTGAAATGTGAGAAAATGTTTTCTAAAATTTTGAATTTTAGACTATATTTTTTTTCTATTGTCTTTGACAGTCTGCACATTGTCTTCTACTATTCTTGACAAAACTAGAAAACTAGTGTTATAGTTTTTCCAAAAGTTGCTGTTATAGGTGATGAAAAATGTCAACATATGCTCTTGATCATCTTATAACATTATCTAAGACTTAATACTTCATCACCCTCAACTTAAATCTAACATTGTCCCCAATGACACAAAAAATATGGACAATATAATTTTCAAGTGAAGCATGCATATATACAAAATTAAGTACCAAAAACATTGTGATAAAGAATCAAATTCAGAAAAATATTACCTCAAGCTCACTTTTGATTTTCCACTTCGTCTTACACTCCTCTTCTTGCACTTTTTTTCTTTTTGAAAGAAAAAACAATACACAAAAATAAATGTTGTGAAATTCTACATAACTAAAAAAATGAGTTAAAAAGAATTATGATTTGCCTCCCATGCAGTGTTGAATTGAATGTCTCCAACTAGACACATTAATCTTACTCTTGAATTTCTTTTAATAATAAAATCTCTTTTTGTGCAGGGCATTCATGTTCTATGTAATGTTTAAGTCTCTGTCCATTTACCTTAAAGTTATGATCATTTTTAGGATCTCTAATCATTAGAACCCCATAATCATATATTTCTTTCACTTTATAAGGACCTGTCCATTTTGATTTCAATTTTTCTAGGAATAATTTCAATGTAGAATCATATAACCACAATTTTTGTCCAACATCAAAAAAATTTCTGTTTATGTACTTATCTTGAATGATTTTAGTTTTTTCTTTATACATGTTATGATTTTCATAAGCTTCATTTTTTAACTCCTCTAATTCATATAGTTGAAAAATTCTATGCTCACCAGTTAATTTTTCATCCATACATAAATTTTTAATAGCCCATAATGTTTTATGCTATATTTCCACAAGAAAATGACATGGCTTCCCAAAAATAAGAGGAAATGAAAACATAACTATGAGATTTTTATAAGTTGTTCTATATGCCCATAATACAACTAGTAATTTCGTGAGCCAATTCTTCCTATTTGGTCTAACTATTTTTTAGAAATTATCTAAATTTTCTTATTTTTTACTTCAACTTGCCCATTTTTTTGGAGATGATATGGAGTAGTTACTCTATGGTGTACTCCATTCATTTTCAGTAGTTCATTAAAATATATATTTATAAAGTGTGTTCTTCCATCACTAATAATCATGCTAGGACATGAAAATGTGAAAAACATAATTTCATGCACAAATTTCATCACAATTTTATGATTATTAATTATAGTCGGAATAGCTTCCACCAATTCAACACATAATCAATAGCAAGCAAAATATATTCATATTTTTCAGTCGGTGAGAATGGACCTATGAAGTCTATACCTTGTACATCAAAAAATTCAACTGCTAACATGTTCCTCATAAACATTTCATCTCTTTTATTTAAGTTACATACAAATTGACATGAAATTTATGTTCTACTAAATTCTATAGAATCTCTTATTACTGTAGGCCAATAAAAACCATATTAAAAAAATTTTCCACTATTTTTCGTATAGAAAAATGTCCTCCACGATTTGATGAAAGACACATATAAAGAATGCTATGATATTCTTCTGTATGAACACATCTCCTTACAATTTGATCATTACCCAAGTAATATAAATTATAGTTAGTTCCATCAAATATAGGTGGTCTAAGGTTTAAAAATTTGATACTTTCACTAGCCATAGGATATACTCCTTAAGATGTGTAAATATCTATAAATCAAGGTTAACTCTGATATTAATTGAAAGATCTAGAGGCTAGACAAAATACTAAGAGGTGGGGTAAATTAATATTTTAGAAATTTTCTCTCATACTTTAAATGTGTCAACATGTGTTAACACAACTCTACGTGATTATCTATATGCAATATGACTTTCTCTCTCTTCTAGAGGGATCTCACTATGAGACAATAACTTTTTATACTACTTTGCCCCTCACTTGACTACTTCCAATCTCATAGAACCTTTCCTACCAGTATTCCACTACTTCTCTTGAAAATACATACTGACTTTAACATGATCAACAGCCCCTACACCTCAGGTTCGACCTCCGCAAAGATCCAACCCCTTTCGGGTCAAATAGGGCTTAGACCACCTCATGCTTTTACATAATCTCACTCTCCACTCACTACCCAATTACCTTAGGGCTTGATGGAGAGCCTCGTTGAAGAATTCAAGTTTTATCTTGATCACCAATCGTTGATAAAGATGGATAATGTAGTTTGCTTGTAGAAGTTCAATAGTGATGAATCTTGATCGTGAGAAAGATTTTTTATTGTTGATCGAAATAAAATCATTCTTTTTGATCTTCCTTACTTTATTTACTTGTAGTAAATTGTCTTGCAATATATTTCCATGATTTTCTTGAGAGACAAACTCAAAATGTCAGTTTGAATACTTACTATTTTCCGGAACACGTGATAACGACCTTTGACTATTGTGAATTCAATATCTTTCTATTCTCTAATCTATTTGATTTGAAATTTTAACTGAACATTTTTCTCTTATAGACGAACAACTTTTCTTTTTACTTTGTCTTCAGATTCAAATGTTAAGTTGACCATTTTCTCTACGTAATCAACTGATGTGTCATTATCCAGATTTCTAGTTCGAGACTCATAAGAGCTCATTTGATATTTTGAACCTTTTCTTTTTCTTTTAATGATGCACGTGACAAATAAAAATAAATACACTTAAATGATTAAATAATTATGTATAAATGAATTAATAACATAACCATCACTTACTTATTAAGTATTTGTTTTTCAACAAATATTTATCTATTTGTGACACTTCACCTATTCATGATTTTACTCAACCTCAAGGTTAGTCATAATGTCATAAGATAAATAATATATTAATTTGCATGAAACCTATGAGTCATTAATCATAATCTTGTGAATAATGTCAATCATGAATTATATATTTTCTCATATATTTGTAATATCAAAACCTATGCCCAAGGGCATCAACAATAATAACATCAAAAGAGGTGGCAAGAAAAGCATTAAAATGTGATTTAGATTCAATTGTGTAGAAAATTTGATTGCTTTATTCTCTCACTTGAGAAATTTTACTAGATATTGTGATAAGCCTTTGGTTTAATCTATAAAAATATTTAAAATAATATAAGAGTAAAGAAGTACTGAAGAGACCAAGGAAGGAGAGAGAAAAAAGAGGGAGAGGGAGAGAGGGTCACCATGAGAGGGAAGAAGAGATGAGAGAGAAATGACCCTACTAGTAGGTTTTGCCACTAGTTTTGAAACAAACAACTTGTACTGGATAAATGAGATGAAATCAAATGCAAAACTAGGAAGATAAAGGGGTTAGAAATGGGTTTAAAAACAATTCAGCAACATAAGATTGAGAAAATTAAATTAAAATAGATTTACAATGTCAAATTTCCCTTTGATAGTGAGGCTGAGGTAAAAAAAAAATTAAATCTAAAATGAATCAATCAATTTTTAACATATAGAATCATTTTGAAATGAAAATGGAATTGGTTTAAATTTGAAATTTTATATAATCACAAAAAAATTGATCAAAAATCTGCATTTTCATCCTCTAAAGAAACTAACATGTCAATATTTTAAGACTTAACATTCATATCTAATAGCGGTTAGTTCACAAAAATATGATAAGAATCTCATAGGCTCTATTGTGAGTCTAATAGGACATGTCTTATAGAGATAATGATTTCTTATTTAAATTTTATCTAAATTTAGTCAAACTAGATATAGATGCAAGTGTATTTGTGAGCTTCAATCTCAATACTTTATATCACAAAATCTTTGTCTAAATTGATCTATATGATTTTCAACATATATTCAATGTATATTCAAATAATCATGTTCAGTGAATTCAGCACTCAACAAATAGTTTGACTTATTCGATATTTAAATCATCAAAATGTTATAAAGTAAAATCATGAGCCTATAGATAGCTAAATAAGCTTTCTTACTCATATTTTACTTTACCTAAATTCATTGATTTTCTTGATGAAATCATTACTTCTTTGATTGTCGTAATTTTTGTAAATAATAATATTTTCTCACAATAGCATCCAATATGATGGATTTCTCATGATCCTATTATTCAATTACATGCTTAGAATCATGACACATATGCTTCATGTGTGTTGTGATTTCACATATTATCATAATAATTATTCTATTTTTATATATGATGTATTTATCATTTGGTCACATATGTATATTATTGAAGTATAATTCATTAAGCAAGATTGTTCTTAATTGACCTTTGGTGATTTTGTCATCATCAAAATATGATGCCTTTATGGCTCCAACAAAAATCGATGTGTCTTATCATGTTAGTTTAATGACCCAAAGTATGTTCCATGTTTATTCATATGAACAACAATATTATATTAAACTACATATAAATTTTCTCACATTTATTTTAATATCATGTGTAAGATTAAAGTTGACTATAGCAAGTCATCTTATTTATTCCTATCATTTACGAATCTACTCTCATGTGCATTCATTACATTCATAAAGATAACTAGTAACTTTTGTGCGATGTCCCCACCTTCACAGCCCCTAACATCCTTTTTCCTTCTCATGTACTCCACTTATTGAACTCTTAGCTTTTTATGTAGAAATTGAATAAATGATGTGAAGCAAAGACTTGAGTCAAAAGAGAAACTAATACATGAAATTGGGAATAATTTTTTCTATATTTAATCATTATTTTTATGATTTTTAGTAGAGTGTAGATTCGCTCTTCATAAATATTTGCAAGTATTTTTTATATAATAGAAAGGGGAACAAATATTAGGGTAAGAACATTAAAAAAATGTGCAGACTTATGGGAGTCATGTGAAAATTATATGTACTTCGGAGGTGCAAGAGGATATTAAAACTTTCATTTTTTAACACTCACATTTGTGTCTATTCTTGAACTATGATTTTCATTCTTTGTTGTACATTTCAATTATTCAATAAATAAATCTTCTCTCTAAGTTCTTCTAGCATGAGTACATTCTTTATGAATAAGTTGATTGATCTTAATCATGTTAAAAATTACAAAAGCTTATATGAGCTCGAAATGACCAATTATGTCAATATTTACATATACACACTGATGTATTTGAATTTAAAATACAAGTAGTTTGACTTTCTCAGTGATTTTTTAATGATGAAAAAGAGAAATTATGTATGTCATTAGTTTTAACAATCACAAATGAGACTTATTAGTAAGGCTCTTATATGTTAGAACCATGAAGGTGTCATGTTTTAATGATGACAAAATCACTAAAGTCAATTACGAATAATCATACTCTATGAATTATGCTTCAACAATACACATGTGGCTAAAGTAAATAAATGCATCATATATAAATATGGAATACATATTATGATATAATATATGAATCATATATGTTCATGATGTCAAGCATGCAAGTGATAAGTTAGTTAATGTATGAGGTGACAAAGGTTTATGTGGAGGGAATAAATTGTATGTACTAGTTTTGGCCAAAGAAGGGATATCCTGTCAATTGGTCTATGTGGAGATCAACTTCTAGGATTTATACCATTGACTTTGTTTCATGCATTCTTAAATAGAATTTTCATATTTAAAAGATAGGTACCTATGAAATTAGAAGTAGATTGGTGAAATTCAAACTAGGATAATAATTATGTTTTTTTGGTGAAATATTATTGACAGGTTTTACTACTATAAATATCTCTATATGTATATGCTGACAAAGGCTACTTCTATCAATACATGCACTAGTCTTGTAAGAAAAATCATTGTAGAATCAAAAACTTAAGAAAATTTCTCAAACTCTAATTCATCGGCATAGAGGATGCCGACATACTAGATTTTCTATATCGCCTCTTGAGAAAGATTTAGGGTTCTACTTGCCAAAACCCTAAGATCCTTCATCTTGAGGAAGTGCAATCTGCTGATTTCTCTTGAATAAGCTTTATCATAGATGGGGATTTAACCATGGGTAAAAATTTGGATGTCTAAATGAGTGTTTTTGGGTGGTGGATGCATGGGTTCATGTTACAAGGCGTGCGGGCAGCTCTGCCTGGATCCTTGCCAGATGTGGATGCTTCCTTCAATGAATCCACCCTAAGTACTAAAAACCATAAACAGTAAAGATAAGGTGTCTCTCAGTAGAGGCGGTGGGTCACATTAAGTAGACCCCCGCCTCCGACCATTCCAACTTACAGACAATATGAGACTAAATGTCAGTGTCACCATCCGTCAATTCCTCTATCAAGTTGATGTCGTCGACCCCCTCCCTCTGTCGTGATGACGTGGTGTCATTTCCGTCTGTCTGTCTAGTTCGCCAATCATATGGTCCATCCTACCTTTCCTTATTGTCACGTGTCATGGCACCCATGGCTGAGCTGTTACCAGGGTTGGGCTCAAAGTTGGGCCTTGTGTCATAGTTCATCCTGGGACAATCCTCTGTCTATTTTCGGAAAAGAGCTGGCTCGCTATGCCAGCTAGTGTCCACTTAGCACCCAACGTGCCACAATAAACCTGCACTTAATTTTCTTATCTTCATTTGCAGGTGCTTCTGTGCCACATCTCACAGAGAGAGAGAGAGAGAGAGAGAGAGAGAGAGAGAGAGAGAGAGAGAGAGAGAGAGAGAGAGAGAGAGAGAGAGAGAGAGAGAGAGAGAGAGAGAGAGAGAGAGAGAGAGAGAGAGAGAGAGAGAGAGAGAGAGAGAGAGAGAGAGAGAGAGAGAGAGAGAGAGAGAGAGAGAGAGAGAGAGAGAGAGAGAGAGAGAGAGAGAGAGAGAGAGAGAGAGAGAGAGAGAGAGAGAGAGAGAGAGAGAGAGAGAGAGAGAGAGAGGAGGCTCAAACTGGGTCGGGTGAACTGTATCCTTGGGACGGAGGGGTTTAACTTTGAGGGGCTGGCCTTCATTAATGGAGGGAGAATCCTCCATTAATGGGGGCGCACTGATCCTCGCCCCGGAAGGTTAAACGCGTTAGGTCCTCTGATATAAAAATGGCCTGCACGGTGGATTCGATGCTCATCCGACTCTCTTCTAAGCGAGCCATATCGAAGTAAGAGCCCAGCACCAGCTTCCCCCCCACCCTTTCCAGAAGTCAACTTCCCTCCCCAACCCACTTCGGGGGCCCCGAAGACGAAGATGGTGCACTAACGTGGCTTTGGAAAGCGAGGTGAGCTCTCTCTCTCTCTCTCTCTCTCTCTCTCTCTCTCTCTCTCTCTCTCCCCCTTGCCGCTGATATAAGTCCACCATTATAATACGAGGAAGGCAAGCAAGAGAGGGGAAAGGAGAGAGAGACAGAGGGAGGAAGAGGGGGTGGGAGAAGAAAGAAGAGCTGGAGATCCATCAGGCGCTTCGGCGCCACAACCGGTCGGACGAGGAGGAAGAAGGGATGGGTCCGAGGAGCAACGGGACGGTCAACTCCTCCGGCAGGAAGCGTTCAGGAGGGACCCTGGTATTGCTCACCCTCGTCGGCGCCGTGCTCGGCATCCTGATCGTTAACAAGCTCAGGGAGGGCCGCGTCCTCGGCCTCGTCCTCCAGGACCGCGATCACGAGCTCGTAGTACTCCGCATGATCCTTGAGGTACCCTTCTCTCTCTCTCTCTCTCTCTCTCTCTCTCTCTCTCTCTCTCAAACTCGTGCTCGTCAACACGTAAGTTTTTTCTTCATTTAGTCACATTCGGTTCCGTGTCAAACAAAAAAAATCGAGTTTTAAGGTAGAAAATAGGATCCAGGTGGGGATTTCGGAAGATATTGCTTGGCTTCCCTCTTCTTTTCGGGCTCGGAAAACACGGATTTTTCTATTTTATCGATTAATAAAAACTCGGAAAATTGATAATAATCGAAAAAAAGGCCTTCTCAGTTGACTTGATTTGAATAAAACCTCAACGAAGTTTCTTACTCTTCAAGGGCAAAAGATCTAGTTTTATAAATTTCCCTCACCCTGGACACAGCTTCAAGCGCGAACGGTCTACATTTAATGGGCCGTCCTACATTTTAGTGGGCCTTGAAACAGTGTTCGGGCCGCATTCAGATTCATTTCATCTGTCCGAGAGAAGAGAGAGAGAAGAGAGAGAGAGAAAGAAGGAAGAGAGAAAGAGAGAGGGGGGAGAGAGAGAGAGCGAGAGAAAGAGAGAGAGCGAGAGAAAGAGAAAGAGAGGGAGAGAAAGAGAAAGAGAAAGAGAAAGAGAGGGAGAGAGAGAGAGAGAGAGAGAGAGAGAGAGGAGAGAGAGAGAGAGAGAGAGAGAGATAGAGAGATAGAGAGATAGAGAGATAGAGAGAGAGAGAGAGAGAGTCGATCTTCCTTGCTTCTAGTTTTCATTGACATCGTCTGGTCTCCACTCCCTCTCCTCTCTGCCTGGTTGCTTTCCCAGAGAGAGAAAGGCCGCTCCAAGGAGATGATAGAGAAGATCGACGAGCTCAAAGAGAAGGTCATCTACTTGAGAACCCACAAGTCCCAGCTCCGCGACAGGCTCACGAGGGCCGAAACCCTAGCTGCCCAATTGAGGACCAAGCAAGCTGAGCTTGAGTCGACGCTCCAGGAGAAGCAGGGGAAGCTCTCCGCCATGGAAGAAGACTCCATCAAGATCAACATGGAGCTCGCTTCCCTCAGAGAACTCGTACAGAAGCAGCAGCAGCAAGCTGACTCCGGCGAGACGGTGCAACAGCTGCAACAGCAAGCCGACGCCGGCGATGCGGAGCAACAGCAGCAGCAGCAAGCTCTTGCCGGAGAGACGGAGGAGGAGGAGGAGGAGGAGCAGCAGCATCAAGCTTCCGCCGGCGAGACGGAGCAACAGCAGCAGCAGCAGCAGCAAGCACCTGCCGGAGAGACGGAGGATGAGCAGCAGCAGCAAGCTTCCGCCAGCGAGACGGGAGCAGCAGCAGCAGCAAGCTGACGGTAGCGAGACGGTGCAACAGCTGCAACAGCAAGCTTACGCCGGCGAGATCGAGGAACACCAGAAGCAAGCTCCTGCCGGAGAGAGGGAGCAACAGCCACAGCAAGATCACACCATGGAGAGGGAGCAACAGCATCAGCAAGCTTCCGCCGGCGAGACGGAGCCGTGGCAGAAGCAGCGGGCTCCCAGCGGCGAAACGGAGCAACAGCAGCAAGCTTACGCGGGCGAGATAGAGGAACACCAGCAGCAAGCTCCCCCCGGAGAGATGGAGATGCACCAGCAGCAAGCTAATGCCGGCGAGATGGAGTGGCAGCAGGCCCAGAAAGCTGACTCCGGCAAGGCGGAGCAGGAGGAACCATGGATCCAGTCGGAACACTGGACTCTGCCAGACGACGGCAGCGGAGAGGCCGTGGGTAAAGGAGACGAGGTTAAAGACGGGGGAGAGAATGAAAGCCTAGAGAGAGAAAACTCCAAGAGAGGGACCTGGTTGAGGCTGGAGACCAACATGGACCAGGCGAAGGACGCTTCAGAGGAGAGAATTCAAGAAGCTGAGCTTCAGCTGGAGGGTACCGCTAAGGATGGAGAGCTTCCAAGCTTGAAGGAGAAAGATGAAGGCTCCGACGCCGCGGCCGCGAAAGCCAGCGTTTTGCAAAACGGGCCGGCGAAGCTCTCTTCAGAAGACTCCGAGGGCAGAAAACGAGGGCGGCGGTCCCGCAGGAGGAGAGCCAAGGGGAGGAGGAGAAGTAGCAGCGGCGGAGGTGGCAACGCCTCTCCGGCTCAGAACGCGGCGGATTCCGAGGATCCCCATGAAAATCATCAGACATCTCTGGAGCTCGGCCCGGAGGAGCCCGCACGCACTAATGGCGAAGGTAATGCTGAGAATACCGGAGGAAGACCAGAAGGGGCGGAGACGATCGGAAGCACAGTTAGGGCAGAAGAAGGGGAGAAGAAGGTGGAAGGCGATGGCGGCGATGAAGGAAGGACCACGCAGGTAGAAGTCAGCGAGATGGCGGAAGAGAGGAAGGGAGGCTGGGGCGTCCTCCTCCCCCTGCGAGGTTATGCTGCCGGCGCTGATGACGGCGGCTTTCAGAGACCTTGAGAAGGCGGAGACATGGAAGAAGAAGAAGAAGAAGAAGAAGAAGAAAACCCCGAGAAGAAGACACGATGATCAAGAAGAAGCTCTCTACGCTCACAGAGATGGGCTAGAAAATCCAGGTCTCAATGATTTAGTGTACTGGTCAGGATAACATTTTGCTTGAAAGAATGACTTTGGTGGGTTTTATTGAAAAAATAATTTTTCACTAATACTAATTAATCTATCACTGATATTAATTATTTCATCACTAATAATATTTTATCAACATGATCTGCCGTTTTCTGCCCAAGATGGATTTTTTTAATTTCAGAAACCCTAGGAAAATCACTTTCATCCATTAATACTTCTTAATCAAAACAATATTCCCAAGAACTATGAATTGCCATGAAAAGTTATAGTTTCAATAGAACTAATAAAATTTTCCCCACAATAGGAGTTATTGCAAAATAAATGTGAAATTATAATATTATAATGGAAATATCAAGTTTAAAGTACTTTTGTACCCTTTGGAGGGATTGTATAATAATTAAATTGCCAGATATCATGGAGAGGCAAGTAGAGTTGGGAGTTAGACCTGGCCCCATCCAGCACCAAGGTCAACTCTATTTGGGCCTTTTCTGGCTTCAGGATCCCTAGGAAGATCTAGAGATGAGTTACCCTTCTAGGCTTCACTTTCATCCATTAATCAAAAAATTATTCCCAATAACTATGAATTACCATGGAAGGTGGGCATTTAAATAAACCAATAAAATGTGCCACACACATTATAAGATAATTATTTTAAAATATATGGAAAATAATATTTTAATGGAAATTATCAACTTTAAAACATTTTTACCCTTTTAAAGGAATTATGTAATCATCAAAATGCCATATATTATGGAGAGGCAAGCAAGGTTGGGGGTTAGAGCTGGCCCTATCTCGCACCAAGGCCAACCCTAGGAAAATCTTGATATGAGTTACCCTTCAAGCTTCACTTCCATCCATTAATACCTTTTAATTAAAAAAATTCCCAATAAGTCTAAATTACAATGAAAAAACCATTTAAATAAAAATAATAAAATTTTCTCCATGCTAGGAGAAATTATTTAAAATAAATGGAAATTATAAATGGAAAAAATGCCCTTTTAAAGGAATTATAAAATAAATAAACTGCTAAATAAATGGATAGGCGGGCGGGGCTTTTAACGGTTCGGGGCCGGCCCGTTGGCCTTGGTCGGTGGAAGCTTCTGGATTTCTTGCCGGTTGGAGCCAACGTCTTTGTTCCCTCTTTTCAAAACCCCTCGACGGAGGGACGGCGGAGGAGGAGAGGAGTCGAGGGAGAAGGATGTCGCTCCGACCGGGAGGCGGCGGCGGCGGCGGCCGGAAGGGCGGGGGGGGAGACCGGACGGGGACGTACAAGAAGAGTGTGGACATGGTGGAGGCCAGGCGGCGGAGGGAGGAAGGGTTCGTCGAGATCAGGAAGAACAAGAGGGGAGACAGTCTGTCCCGGAAGCGGCGGGAATTGGCCTCTTCCTCCGCAGGCCTTGATATGCCGGGACCTCACGTCTGCCGACAGCATGCGGCCGGGATTTCACCACAATTCATGCATGATGAGGTATCTTATCATTTTCTGTTTATACCCGATAGGTGTCGTTCTTTTTTTTCCCTTTTTTTTATCTGAAAATTTTGGAGTGGGATAATTCTTTTTATCCGTTTATTCTTTTCTTTGTCAAGTTTTTGTTCTGTGAGTCTTGGACGATTTCTTGTTTGGATCGAAAGTGGTGGCCGGGTGGTTTTAGTGAGCTTTCTTGTACATTTTAAAAAAAAATGATTACTACATTTAATTACATCTGTCTGGTTTATTTTTATTCGTAAATGTTTCAATAATGTATTCTCCCTCTCAAATAGTTTCTTCGTAAAATATTTCATCGGAAACTGTTTGTTTTGTCCGTCCCGATTCTGGTTATTTGGATTAGGTAAATCAGTATTCTGTCCATTTGTTAAACTTCAAGTATTTGTGCTGTCACTCATACCTCTTTTCATTCTTCCACCAAAAATCTAATTACATTGGTCTATGCGTGCTCTATACTACACTGAGTTTCATAATTCATAGATGCCGGGCACTTGGTGCCGTGTGGCCGACTCAACGTGTTGAAACAAGTTTAATTCCTATCTGGTGAAATGCAACAAAGCCAAAAGCCAACTTGGAATCTTTTGAGCTGGAATGATCCTTAGAATCGCTTTAAAAAGAATAATCTGGAAAACTATTATTTCTCAACGTAATGTTAAAAACTGAAGAAAATTTACGTATAATTATACAAGTGCAATAGTTCGTTAGATCCCTCTGTTCGTTTCTTAGAAAGTTGAGTATTTTCATGCATGGCGTTGGTCTACCATCTTAATAATTCTTTGCATATGTGTAACTCTGAACTTTTTTCTCTCCTATGTTAGTTGGAAAAAATTACTGTCATGGCAGAACGACTATGGTCTGAAGATTTTGTTGAGCAGACCAACGCATCCAAATATTTTGCAAAGGTTTTGGCAGTAGGTATTTCTCTCTCCTTTTTTCCTGTATGCTGAATCATGCTGCCCTTGTCCAGTACGATGGATCTTTTCTTATTCGTGGGTTGTATTATATTTCTATAGCAGAAAACCCTCCAATCGACCTGGTCATCAGGGCGGGTATTGTTCCACATTTAGTGAAGTTTCTTTTAAGAAAAGATCAGCCCGCTCTTCAGGTACGTCTACTTCCAGTAGCAATCACAAACATTTTACTATACGTCAAAGATTTCACAGCTGCAGCGATTGCTTAAATTTTCTAGTTTGAAGCAGCTTGGAGTTTGACAAATGTAGCTTCAGGAACATCAGAACAGACCCAGGTCGTCGTTGACCATGGTGCTGTTCCAAACCTTGTGCAACTTCTGAGTTCTCCATGGGATGAAATTCGAGAACAGGTTATGCAAATTTTATTTAATTTTATAAAAAGATATTTTACAATATATTACGCCTTTTATTGTGGAATTAATTTATTTTACTTTATGTACATTAATCTTTTTACGAACAGGCTGTATGGGCCCTGGGTAATATCGCTGGAGACTCATTCATGTGTCGGGACACTGTCCTCGCAAGTGGTGCTATTATTCCATTGATTTCGCTACTGAATCCACAATCAAAACTATCGATGATTAGGAATGTTACTTGGACATTGTCTAATCTCTGTCGAGGTCAACCTTCACCGCAATTTGATCAGGTTTAGCGTGGCGGAAATTTAGTATCAGATAATTTTGTGTTTATATTATGACTAGTAACGTGATAACATCTTTAAATTTTCCCTCTTGGGTTTATTGTGTTAGGTAAAGCCTGCTCTCTCGGTGCTCCCAAGGCTTGTTTACTCAAATGATGATGATATTCTGATAAATGCCTCCTCGGCTTTGGCGTATCTTTTCGATGAAGCAAGTTACGAAATTCAAGATTTTATGGACACAAATATGTGTGCAAGATTTGTGCGGCTACTTAAGTAAGATGGCTTTATTTTATTTCATCTTATAACTAAAAAATCATTTAAAAATGATAAAAATAATTGTTTTATCTAGTCATCCAGCTATTTCAGTTCAAATCGCTGCTCTTAGGGCATTGACAAACATTTCTGCTGGTGATGACACGCGGACACAGGTATTTATTATGTTATCTGTAGGAAGGCTTCTGTCTTTAGTTACTTGTACATTCCAAGGAATTTTTTTTTTCTATAATTAGCCCCCCAGCTTTTAGCTTCTTACGATACAAGAATTTGTCAACTTTTACTTCCCAGTTCTCAAAAAAGAAAAATAAAAAAAAACGTCCCAGTTTATTTGGTTTGGTCTCTTTGTATCTGTTTTGTGCTTTCTAATACTTAATGTTATTATTTTATAAATTGTATTAGTGATTTACGCATTAATAATATATTTATTATATCCAGCTTGTGATTGATAATGGGGCGCTCCCCTGTTTGCTTCAACTCCTCATACATCATCGTGAAAGCAACATCAGGAGACTTGCTTGCAGGGCGATCTCCAACATCGCTGCCGGGAATAAACCTCAGGTTCAGGTAAACGCATCTAATCTAAGGCCCTCTCTCTCTCTCTCTCTCTCTCTATCTATCTATCTATCTATCTCGCTTGCAGTTTTTTTTCCTTTTTTATGTTTATTTAATTTAAAAAAAAACAAAAGGAAAGAATTTTTGGATGATGAGAATAACAAAGAGGAACAACAACAACAACAATAACAACAACAACATTGGGGGCATGTGGCAGGCGGTGATCGATTCGAACGTGATCCCGCCTCTCGTTGGTCTGCTGAAGGAAGCGGAATCGGAGGTCCAGAGGGAAGTCGCATGGGTGATACACAACGCCACTTCGGAGGGGACCTTCGAGCAGATCCAGTAAAAGTTTTTTGCTTTTTTTCTTTTGCAATTCCGTGATTGTAGTTGATATTTGATATTTTTGAATTGCTTTTTAAAAAAATTTTAAAAATATTGTGTGGAAAAAGCTTCATTGCGAAAGAGGGGTGCATCGGGCCGCTGTGCGATCTTCTGGGGAGCCCGGACGCGGAGGCGGTGTGGGTGTCCCTGGAGGCCCTGGAGAACGTGCTCAAGGTCGGGGAGGCGGAGAAGGAGCTGGGCGGCCGCGACGGGAGCAACGTCTACGCGCAGGAGGTGGAGGACTGCGGCGGCCTGGCCCGGATCGAGGGCCTCCAGCTCCACCCCCACGCCACCGTCTCCCACGCCGCCACCCGGATGCTGGAGAGCTACTGGGAGCAGCCTGGGGACGAGGGCCTGAGAGAGCAGGCCGAGGATGGAGAGGAACTGACAGAGGAGCTCAGAGAGAGGGGCGGCGGTGGTGCTGCTGCTGCCTCCTCCTCTGGGGAGGATGATCCCAAGCGGGGGGAGGTGGACTTGGGGGAGTTGACCCCCACCCCCTCTCTGACGACCCGGGGGGTCAAATTGACTCTGGCCTGGCTTGGGTCAGAGGCCCGTTCACTGTGATCTCCGAGTTTTTTCTTCGTCTTGAGAGTTTCTCCACTGACCGAGGACGGCGGCCACCTGGAACCAGGCTGGCTTTTCTTGGCAAGCGGTGGGGCATCTCCCCGGCCAAACCGCCACTCCACAGAAAGTCAACCCAGCTAGCTAGCCCAGTTGAGGAAGGCAGAAAGACAATAATAATAAGAAGACACGCCATCCGAAAAGAAGAGGGGGGCGTCGTGGTGATGAGGTGATCCCAAAGAAGAGTCTGGTGGGTCTGTCCCGGGAAGAACCACGTGCGCGGCGGATCGGATGGGATGGCTCCCTGGGGAGAAGAAGAAGGAAGACCAAGAAAGTCAGACGGATGAAGAAAGAACACACCACGGCGAGCACCGACAAAGCCCGAGTGCATCGCCAGCTCGCCGTCGACGGCGCGATGGGGGCGGATCTGGGGGCCGGGGTGGGGTCGGCCGTTTATTCCGGGGAACTTGAATCGGAGACTCGGCAGCTCTCCGTCCTAGTGGGCCGGCTGCGGTGCTGCAACCTGCAAGAATAATACAAAAATAAAGGATAAAATAATTCAGAAAAAGAAAAGCAAAGATTCAGGTCTGGATTGGATCG
The DNA here is from genome assembly GCA_024713555.1 of Spirodela polyrhiza. Lineage (NCBI taxonomy): Eukaryota > Viridiplantae > Streptophyta > Magnoliopsida > Alismatales > Araceae > Spirodela > Spirodela polyrhiza. Next base: position 9,015,485 of record CM046531.1, read on the forward strand.
GCCGGACGGGGGTCAACCCCCAACCCCTCTCAGCTCTCTCGATGTCTTGCACAAGCATCGCAAGTCAACGCCGCCCTCCATCCCCATCCCTTGAAGCTCTATGCTTGGCTTAATTTGGGTCCATGATTACTATTTTTGGGGCAAGCCATTCCAGCCGGGCGAACGTAATCAACCCCGTGTCATGATTACCTCTTCTTTCTGCTCCTTTTTGCCGCCAGTGGCCAGCTTGTAGCCCCCGTAGAAGAGAAGGCCCCAGCCGGTCAGGGAGACGATCACAAACTGCGGGGCAGCATTAAAAAATAAAAAAAGTTAAATTCATGTGGTTCAGGAGACAATTTCAAATCAAGCTGTGAATGAACAGAAGAAGAGCCCTGATTCTAGAGAAAATATCATCTCTGTCGGTAGGCGGGACTCGTCGCGGCAGCCTTTGTTCCTTTTCTTTTCCTTTTTTTTTTCTTTTTTCTTCTTCTCTTTCATTTTCTTTTCTTCTTTTTTTTTCAGTTCAGTGAAGAATTAATAGTGTTGATGTGAAATATAATCCGGGGAGAACACTCACATGCTCTTCCTTCCATTTAGACGGGCTTAATGGATCCTGCCAGCAGTTGATCTTCGGCGGGCCATGGTGATCTGCCAATAATATGTTTGAAGAGAGCAAAAATGAAGGTCAATTCTCTACAGTAAAAATAAAATAAAATAAATAAATAAAGACATCTTCAATGTTTGCAACCCACATTAACGAAAAGGATGTAAATTCACACTAAATAAGGAGAATCCAAGATTTAAAAGGGTGCTTTAAAAAAAAAATTCAGAATATGTTCTTGTTCTGGTCAGAATTCAGCATAGCAAACAACAAAGAGGGCATACAACATAAAAAGCACGTGAAAAATAAATAAATAAATACTCCGAGCAATGATGAGTGAGAAATAACTCACGTTCCAGATATCTACCAGCAAAGTAAGAAATTTTAGAAAAGGAAACAACTGCTGCAAAACGAGCACGTGACTGACTACAAACACAACTCAGTCAAAAATCTGAAAAGTCTTCTCCCCTGCCTAAAATTCTCTCAATTTCCTTCTCTCTCAAGGGACATAAAAGTCAACAAAACCCCAACATTTCTGACATGCAGCATAAACATGGTCAAAATAAAAGAAATCGAATAAAACTGTTCATCCTGGAAGAAGCATAAAACAGAATAACCCGAAGCATAAAACAGAATAACCCTTGCCTACACCCATGTTTTGCTGTAAAAGTATCACGTCTCGTATCATCTTTTGCAGAAGAATCAACCAGCATTTTCTTTCCAAGCAAAATAATTCTAAGCGACAACTCAACAGCTTAATGTCCAACACATCGAGAGAAATCAGCTGAGACCAAGGCTTTTCTGACTTGTGCAACTTTAGACGATTGCACATGATTCAGCCATTTTGGCAAATGTGAATGAGTCGGCAAGTCACTAAAGAATGGATCTTATTCTTCAAGGTTCCAAGTCAATATCAGTCCCAAAAACAGTTTAGGATTTGGGCTATAAATCCTCCTTCTCCACTAAAACGACGTTCAGTTTCTTGCATCTCAATCCCCATGAGAACGACTACAGAAGCCTACAGCAGTTTAGGATGATCTTGACCATCCGCAACCTCTGCAACAATTAAGATATTTTTCACCCCCTCATAGACAAGCCGTTTTTCTCTAATCCCAGCAATCTCCACAGAAATGACCTCTTACCTGATAAAGTTAGGTAGCAGAGCATGTACCAATCCAAAGCCTGGATATTCAACTGAAATTCTGCATATAAAACTACGTATTCGATTTTAATTAGAACCAAAGGCATTTACCGAAAATTCACACACTAAAGAAGGAATATCAGTGTTTTATTAAAAACTATCAACTGCCTAATGTCTATATTCGTCTTCCAGAAAAGGGAGGTAGTTCTTTCATAGTAATGTGTGGTCTTGTACCAATAAAGAAAATTTTTGATGCCTACACAAAGACTGTCATGTCACTAGTACTTAAATTAGTGTTTTGTCATTATTATCATGCTGCATTAGTCCATTGGTCTTATGGAAAATCCCTTGTTTCGCCATTGCTTTTTCATGGCTAAAACCGCATCTGATAATGTCTGCATTAATGATGACAAGCGAAACTTTTGTCTTGTTGAATGATATTTCTAACAAAGTGCTCCCAAGGCAACATGCAATGCCACTATGATGCGCATAGTAAGCAAGGGTGAGAGTGTTCGAGCTTCCTTTACGAGACTGTGCGAATACCGTGTCCCTTTTAGGCTATTCTTACATAAGCGACCACTAGAGACAGCTTGAAAACTATTTGTGTATCTGGAAGTTGAACACCAAAATTATGCAGACACCCAAAAGTATCTGATCACCCAATTGGTGGTGTATCAAGGATGAATGCGGTAAGATCTTTGAATGGCATCAACAGCGTATTCAAGCCACAATGAGACCTACGGGATCTAATGTGAATCCGAAAAAAGGGTACTAAGATGATCAAGTGATACCCAAGCTCAATGACGAGCTGGTTGTGGCACACATACTATTTTCCTCCTCGGTGGAACTCAAAATCAGGGACTTCCAATTGCAAAACGCTCGCTTCCAATCCCCACGAAACCTCACTCTCAATAAAGCCTCAATGGTTCTGTCTTGCTCGATAGAAAAAATGGTTTAAAGATTGTTAAAAACTTAAAGAATGATGTATCTAAACCTTTGCACCCAAACGAATACCCAGATACAAGCAAATCAGGTCCAATTGTAGATTTAAAATGCCTAACAGTTCAATTTTGTTGCGATCACTCTTTGCCAAGTCATACACCTTATCATCAGAAGGATATGCCAAGAAAAATGACACAAACTGTTGGATTATGAACTAGGAGTTTCTCTCATTGCTACCGTAGAATGATTCAATCTATGGGCTACCTTAAAAGAGTGGAATGTCTAACACTAACAACTTCGGGAAGTATTTCCAAAAAAAAATCTGGAATGCATCCTCAGTAGCCGTCCCACTTGACATATCCAAGGGACAACATGACATTTTACCAGGTTAATTATTATACTGATCAAAATCAGAGAATGGCTCTGAGCAGGCGTGGTTAGAAGACAAATAATAACTTTCATCTACATACGGTTCATTCAAAATCCCATGAATCCAGGAGAATGACATCCAAAGCAGAATGAGGACGGTGCTTCAGTTAAAAAACATTTATAGCGTCATTACTTGGAAGAAGAAAGGTGCCACAAACCACCACATCGACGACGGTGAAACTAGACATCGCAATAGGATACGTATACCCAGACAAAAATAACGAAACAGAGATCCCAAACTTGCAAGGCCCGAACAAGTGCGAGCAAAGGAAAAACGGAACGTTTTCCAACGGATCATCGGCAGGAAGAAAAATACACTCAGATTAGAAAGACGTGCGAGGAATTTGGGCGAGCGAGATTTAGGCCGGGAACGAACCTCCTCCGCCGGCGAGACCGCGCCGGGGGATCATCTTCGCGGCATTTGCCGGCGGCGCGGTGAAGGAGGCGCTGGAGAGACTCACGCCAACGCGGCGAGCAGCCCCAGCCAACGCGGCGCGGGCGGCAGCCATTGACGAGCAGACTTCGAGGGTTTCCCTTCTCAGAGAGAGCGAGAGAGAGAGAGAGAGAGGAGAGAGAGTCCAGCCAGAGAAAGGAGCAGACAGGCGGCTTTGTTCTAAATGGCGGGCCTCCGAGCATCGCGGTGGGCCCAATATATTTTTAATGGGCCACATGGGACGAATGGACTGGCCTCGAAGCCCACTTACTCTTGCTTCTTACTGGGTTAACGCCCCGGCCGTGTCTACGACCAAAGTGGGCCCTACAAGTCCACAGGGGGCGCCAGCTCCCCCTGCACCTCATGCACGGTTCAGTTTCTAAGGTCATACACTCTCTCTCTCTCTCTCTCTCTCTCTCTTCATGGTTCTTGACAAATCGGCGAAATATTATTCCCAAAACAAGTGGTACCCAGTAAAAAAAATGAGATTTTTCCTCCAAATATTATTCGTTGCTTCAGCATGGAAAAGACCTGCCGAAATCCACAGCTCGATCACCCCAGAAGGCTGCTGCTACTCTCTCTCTCTCTCTCTCTCTCTCTCTCTCTCTCTCTCTAGCTAGGATGTTGACAAATGCCTGCCGGGCTCGCCCACATTGTAGAGATAGAGAGAGAAATCATCTACATACCCCGAGAGAGCCGAGAAGATTCCTCCTTCCTCTGAAGATCTTCCTCACCAGCATCCGGGGAGCCGCCACCTGTGGGACCCGGAGGCCCCGAGTCTTCCGGGAGACCATCAAGGGAGATGGCTGACGTGGCGGGGTCCCCTCCAGCGGGGCCCTCCACCTCAGCCCTGTTCCCCGCCTCTTCAGAGTCAAACAGACCCCCGGACATCAACCCAGAGAGGTCCTACACAATTAAAAAATCACACCCTTTATATATATAGATATATATATATATATATTCGAAAATAAGAAGAAAAAAAGGGAATGGGATGAAAAAAAAAAGCAGCCCAAGCAAAGATTGATCAGAAGAGAATTTCCTGAATTAAAAAAGATTTTACTCAACTGGATGAGCAGCCAGGGAGCTCTCAGAGCCCATGGCGTGGGAAGAGCTGTCCTCATCGTCTGCAAGATTTCAAAGCAACTCTTCCAGTCATGAAGCAGTTTTCTCTCTCTAGAGAGGAGCTTGCAGAAAGAGGTTGTGCGGTTTCCACCAATTTATTTGCGCTTTTATTGATTAAAAAAACATAATTTCCCTGGAAAATTAGGCATTTAGAAATAAAAAAATGTGGCGGAAGAAGGGTGCCGAGGAGTGACATACAAAATTTATAAGGGCTGCGGAGGGCAGCTTCGAGCATCGCCTTGAAGTCCAATGCAGCGGAGACAAGTGGCTCACTTTGATTCTGTGCATGAACATGTGGAAACCATTATATAAAGCTTTTATTTATAAATAGAAGGAAAATCAAAACAGGTTACTATCACATCACATAACAAGTTTCTATGGCCCATTTTAGTAGAAAAAAACTTTTTTATAATTTTTAATCCACCAATGATATCCGTCGGCAATGCAGTAGATAGTGGGAGGGAGGGAGGAGAGAGAGAGAGAGAGAGAGAGAGAGAGAGAGAGAGAGATGTAGAAAGATTGTATATATAGAGAACTATATAAAACAATAAGAAGGCAAAATTAGACTGAAAAATGGGGATCAGAATCTTGGGAAAGTTCTGGCATACATCATCAGATTGGCCCTTTTCCAACCCAAAGAGGTTCGTATTGAAGAGGTCAGCTGGCTCTGCATCTGCTGCAAATAATTCCTTTGATTCTGCCATGTCACTGAGATCAAGTGACGGCCCAAAAGCCAGATCGTCTGCACTAAAGAAAAACAGCTCGTCAGATTAAAAAATGAGGATTAAAATCCTTGAAAGGAAAATTTAAAATAAAAAGTCACTCATTTTCTAACATCACTCATGAGTTTGAGCGGTACCTATTAAGCCACAGCTGTTGTCATGAATAAATTCTTCAGAGCCAATGATATGTGGGAGGGGACCACGAACTGACAAGGGCTGCGAACATAGAAGCAGGGGGGAAAACGTATTTTCGAAGAATTAAATTTGAATAAAAAATTAGATCAGATAAAGTGTGATACATAAAGAAACTTTTCCTGAAAATCATAATACCTATTGAACAAGCTAAGACTATAAATCAGGATCCAGTAATTTTCCATGCCTATCATTATAGAGAAAATAACTACACTTCATTGCAATGTCAGCTAGCTCTAGTATTGCTTTAAATGGTGCACAGACAAAGAGTCAAAGGACAGATAATACAGAAACTCCAAAAATTATCAATTTAATATAGGTATGGTAAGATAGACTGCAATTGGACAAGAAGATTACCAGAAGCAAGGAAAAAAGATTACATTGAAAGGAGAGCGTGCTGTAAATCTTTTATCTTTTTTCTTATGATCATTGAAGGAAGCCAATCCAAGCGACAGTGCCTCCTTGTACCGTGGCAATATGTCCATTTCATAGCTCTGAGCAGGAATGCTCTCGCCAACTGAGGTTTTAGAAAAATCCCTTGCACGTGAATTCTCTTTTTCTTCTGATATCATCTGTGTTCATATAAATGAGAATCCTGAATCAATAAAGTAAATGGAAAATCCAATTACTAAAAGGAAAGAGATCCCAACGAATATAAAAAAAGAATTTAGCACAATCACTGAGAAACAATCAGAAAGAAAGAAAAGAGAAACATTCAGTAGTGAACTTGGCAACGAGAAAAAAAGACAGACCCGAGAAGAAGGCTGAAGACAACCAGATTTTGACTCATGCCAACCTATTTGAATCGCTTTGTATACTAAATCTTCTCCAACTGGAAGGGGATCAAAAAGTGAGAGAGGATCCAACCTGCAGATGGGGCTGAAACTGCTATCCAGTACCCTGCTTGTATTGTGACTGATGTTGTGTCCATATTGGACACAGCACGATTGCTGCATCACTGACAGTCAACAAGTCATCTTATGAAGATTGGAGTTGTGAAGCTCCTTTAGCTAGTGGGTACACAAGACAGGATGATTCTCGGTAAATTTTATCAAACTATCCTCAAATTTATCACACTTGTGAGGCTACTCTATGCTGCATGCGATAGTTAATTTCATGACCACAAGCAACATCTAATTAACGCTATATATTCTTCCGAAATGGGTACCGACTTGACATGGTCATTTTAATTAGGTAAAACTCTACGCTGTTAAGTTTCACAGACAAATCTACAAATTTTGCGGCCACAAATCCAACTTTTATCGGTGCATTATGAACAATAGCCAACCCTGCATCACTTTTTCATTCGGGCATACATAAATGGGATCTGTACATCCACAGAGTTGGCACATTTAGCTTCGCATTAATTAAAAATTGGCATAATCAGCCAGATATTTTAATCATTTCCAAAATGTGCACAAAATAAAGCATTTTTCCCAAACATTGTGAAGTTTACACGCATTCAACGATAAGATCCTCAAAACAACTTGCGAATAGAAAATGAATTAACTGTTTCTGATTCGAACAAAAAAAAAAAAAAAAAAAGCCAATTTGAATCTTGATGCGGCAGAGATGCAAATCACATGCTAGTCGCAATAATTCTGGGGCCATCCTGGTAGCCTTCTCACATCTATTAATAACAAACCATGCCTTCGTCAGAAATTGCCATGGCTCTGGTTCTACTGAGGGAAATTTGGTACACAGCTATCCTCTCCTTGTGTAACCCTCTCATAGTTACAAACGGGGTAACTAAGCCATCTTTACCTTCTCAGCTTGTTACTAAATGTCAATATCTCATCATCATCATCATTAGCAATCTTTCGTCCATCCTTACAATTGAACTCTAAAACAGACAAAAAGGGCAGAAGAAAATCAAAACTTCGTTTCCAGGTCGCTCCCTCATCGAGCAACTCGAGATGTGTTGTGTGTCTTTGAATGTGGAAAGTCAGAGAAATCTTCTCCACCAGCTCTCTGGGTTTAGAGAATTATGTTCTTAACATCCTTTCATAGAACCTCACTCGTCTTCATACAATCATAAAAGAGAGTGATAAAATGTCACGAGTCGGTCACTGAAAAAGCTAAAATCACAAATAAGAGGACGAGGCTGCTCGATTCATTCCCAAATCGCTCGGAATTGGATATCGATAGGTGAGGCTAATCAAACGATAAATATAAATAGTGTTCGGGTTACCGATGGAGGGTGGATTACTTGCATTTTCTACGAAATGAGTATCGGAAAGCCGGCGGAAGGCTCCGATTGCGCCGCTCAGATCCCGTTCTGCGGCGCCGGCCCTGTCCTCCAGATCACGCACCTCCCTGGTCACCTCCTCCGCCCGACTCTGCATCCTCTGCGCTAGACCCTCCACCTTCTTCAAGATCTAAAAAAATTCCCAAAAATATTACAAACACTAACGGCGACTGATTTGGATGCGCAAGAGTCGATCTCGGAAACCTCCTGAGCCGGATTAGAGTCTCCAGATGCAGAAGCAGAATACCTCATTCTGCATCGTCAGTCGATTCCTGACGGGGTCGGACGCCGGAATGCGGTGCTCCATCTCCGGAAATCCGCGGCAGCAGAGGAAGAGACGCTCAGCCTTCTCTTCCCTTCGGCGTCGGCGGCGGCGGCGGCGGCGGCAGGTGAGGCCCAGGAACCTCGACGGCGGCGGTCTCGCTACTTCATCGTTCAGCTGTCCACAGTCTTTGCGGTGTGCTGCCTCGCGAGTGCACCTTCACGTAGTAATTTTCCGCCGATAAAATAATAACTGAAATAATTACCGGCCCCAACGACCCTTCTGACACATCCGTCTGGTATTGGGCCGGATTCATTTCTCTTTGGATGAAAGCCCAAAGAAGGCACAGCCCAGTAGTCCAGATCCGTGTCTTGGGCTGCTTTTTTCCCCTCCAGTCCCTCCCAAAATTGATGCCACACTATTAAACCTCCGTTCAAGAAGCAAGTAACTTTTCTATCCTTTTCGATATTTTTTTCCACAATTTCATCCACATCGCCCAATCTGGGCTGTTCGATCCGACCCACAGGAGAAGGCTGTGGGATTAACGATATAATTAACTTAATGCTGATTATTTTATTTATTTTATACTTTTACTTTTGGTTTAATCAGGACAATTTGATCTAGAAGATTTCATCATGATCAGTTGTCCGATCAGATCACGAATCATGTTAGAATACATGCGGGGTTGTTGGATGCCTTAAAATCATCTGGCATGTTACTTTGATGGCAACTTGGAAGTAGGGATCAACAATCACAACCAATGATTAGTTGACCAGATCAGACTATGACTGTCGATCACGAAAAAGTGGTATGACCAATCTGAAGGTTTGGTCATAGTCTTCAAAAAAGTGACAAGTCATGACCTAAGTCTCTATCCTCTCTCCCTCTGAGATAGAAAGAGGAGAGAGGGCTAGGTAAGAGCTTTACTTGGAGACCTAGCCTATCACTAGCTCTCCTCTCCTAGTCTCCCTTTCTCCTTTCTCCCAAGTCTTTGACTCTTACTATGTACCTCACATTCATTAGGGCTTGTTGCCTCCCTCTCCCTCCTCTCCTCTTCCTCTCTTATTTCCTCCTTCATTAGTCCTCACTCCTTTCTTGCCTCCAATTCTATACCTCATGTTTGTTAGGGTTTGCTCCTTTCTTGCCTCACTCTTTTCTTTTAATTCACCATAACTTATTTCATTTCATCCTTAACATTAGATATCTCATTTATTTATAAATCATGTAGTCTAGTTTACTTATATTATTTATAATCAATTAATTTTATTTTTAAAAATTATTTTATAATATTTTATGTTGTAAATTATAATTTAAATTGAGGAAGTATTATATTAATTTAGTTAATTCAATAATTGTATATACTGATTTATAGGTCATAGGTTAGGTCATAGGTCAGACCCCCTTACTGGACCGTGACCGTGACGTGACCGTGACCGTGACCGTTGATCCCTACTTCGAAGGCGAGTATAAGATCTCATCATTAATAATAATATTATTATATTAAAATATCATAATAATGTTGTTGTTTTTATTTAGAAATTAATAAAAAGGAGGTGAGAGAAATAATGAACGAGAGTCCTGCTTCCGTTCGGCTTCCCCTCGTTTTGTCCTCTCTCTCTCTCTCTCTCTCTCTCTCCTCTCTGTGTTCTTCGCTTCTCTGGGAGGGGGAAGGGGAGAGAGGAGGGGGAGGGGCTCCATCGGCGGCTCCAGGTCTCTCTCTCTGGTTCTGTATCTCTGCCTTGACGGGCGAATTTTGGCAGCTGCGCGTTGGAGGAGACGGCGAGGGAGTGAAGGGGCTGGCGAGGGAGCGATGAACGAGAAAGCGTCGGTTTCGAAGGAACTCAATGCCCGGCACAAGAAGGTCCGTCATCCCTTGCCCGAATCCCGCTCTGAGATCTCGTTGTTGTTCCCCTTTTGATATTTTCGTGATGGATTCGTGTCCGCTGGGCGAGAGAAATTGCTTTCTATCCCAATTTGGGGTATAGGCGATCCAGGGGTTGTGAGTATTTGAGATCCGATATTTCTTTTCCTCTCAATTTTTCATTTCATTTAGGTTTCCTAGAGATTTCGTTGGTTGGTGAATCGAGGATCACGCAACTTCGTTAGGTGGGGTTTGTTCGTCGCGAGGCCAACCCTCGGATCCGTAATCCATCTCTCTGGAGATGCAGCTTCTTGTTTCTACCTACCATGGCACGTCGTTTAACCTAGAATTTCCTGCCGGGATGCTCCGCCTGATGAAGGGTAGGCTTTTTGTCTCTCGTTTTCTTTGTCGTTGCCTTATCCTTCCCATGTCGACGGCCAAATTTCGACTACAAGCTAGGGACATGCCGTATCTTTCTAGTTTTAGAGGTATGGAAATTTTCCTTCTTTTGGGATGATAATTCATCACCAGTTGGAAAGTTTAGATCGGCTCGGCCATTTTTCCTTATCCACACTTGGAAGGATCATTGTAAACCATCCATAGGGGAAGTGTTTTCTTTGAGATAGCCATCATGGAATGCAGATAATACCTTAATCTTATTCTTCTGCTTCTTCTTCTTCTCCGGTTCCCATTTCTCTGGGTATTCGCCCTCTCCTTCTCCAACCTGCGTAGTCTCATCTTTCTGACCACACCTCCTTTTCCTGCCAATTTAGATTTTCTAGGATATTGTCTCCATCCACAAGTTGGGAAAAGGTTTTCAGTGATGAAGTCCTCGCCATCTTTTGTAGCACAGTTGTGGGAGAGTAGATTAACGGAGGTAAAAACGTCAGTGTGTAGATTAACACGAAAATATAATCTTACCACTTAGCCTTAGTTACCCCATGACACCCAAGCTCGGTGACGGAGTTCAGACTAGACAGGCAGTCTAGCCTAGCAGATATGGCTATGGAACATTTTCAACTGCCTCAAAGCATTGATTCAAAGAACACTGGAACCCCCCTTACCTGTGTAAAGCTTACAAAGTTGTGGAATTTCTGGGATTTTCTGCAATGCATACTGTTTTGCTTTAAATCTCATTCAAAGACATCTAAATTCCCAGATACGTAAAGGTATGAAAATTTCGAAACTAATTTTCTTCTACATGATAGCCTCCGTTTCTATTTTCTTTAAAAATAGTCTTTGGTCATTATTGAACGAGAGCATTCTTCTGTATTGTTTTTCTCTATCTCTTGTCAAAAAAAAAAAATTCACCTTAATCAAATCCTTTTCAGATACTGGATGGGCTTCTTAAGCTGCCGGAAAACAGAGAATGTGCAGACTGCAAAAGCAAGTAAGGGCATGGTCGAGACGCCAGCTTTAATTTAGCGAATTTTTAATCCTACTTGGTTCCTACTTGATTTTTTTTTATTATAATCACCGCTAAATTGGGGAAAGAAAATGAAATACATGCATTACACTTAGATATTCCTTTCGTGCTCTTGTAAAATATTCCATTTTCGTGGCTCTGCTCTTCATATTTAGTACAGAAGGTTAAAAATGTTCTTTTCTTATTTGACATTATTCCTCAATTTAGTTTGCCATTTCTTCATACTTATAAGTTATGATCAACAATGGGTGATCTTTCTGCAGGGGTCCACGATGGGCTAGTGTGAATTTAGGGATCTTCATATGCATGCAGTGTTCTGGCATCCATAGAAGTCTTGGTGTACATATTTCAAAGGTGATATTTTATTTCTTGTGGAAATTTTTTGTAATCGTTTCTACATTTAGATTAATAGTACTAATCATTAGAAGGTTTCATTTACTGTAACTCCGTTGTTCCTTTTTCAAGATCGACTAAATAAGAAGATATATAAAACATTGACGTCATAAGTGTGCTTATATTGTGCAACTAAATTAACTGGTATCACTACTCAGCGTGCAATTTGACTTCCAATTTCTACCCTTTGTCAAGTACCCAGGCATCAGCCATTTCCTTCATTATTAGTTCATTGCAATGAAAATCGTTCTTTTGCATGTGCTGGTTGGCCTCAAGAAATTGTAGCTCCTGATTCCCGTAGATGAATTTAAGCATTACGATTCTAGCAGGCCAGAATCACTTTATTGTTTGCATATATGCTATTTTTATAATTTCAATGTTACTGGTCTCTTTATGTGGCTTATAGGAATTGCAAATGCCCAGGTGTTTTAATTTGTGCTGTGTCTACTTGATTCTGGAAGAAGTGAAATGTCCAGATGTGAATCACACGGCAAACATTTGGATTTTGTGTTCCAACCTTGACAGGAGATGGTAAGTCCTAAAATGAAGTGGGTGATCACGAAACACTTGATGGATTTCTAGAAGCATAAAACGAGGAACATTCTGGGACCATATCCTAAATGTAGGACAGTAGTCACAGGGAAGAAGTCTTTGATCATAGTAACATCTCAGATCATAGTAACAAAACAAGAGTGGAAGAGGCTTATGAGATGGCCATATTTGGGAGCAGACCTAGGTTGTAATAGTGGACAACCTGTATTGAAATGAAGGTTGGAAACTACTCAAGAAGTTTGTTTACGATTAGAGAAAGCCCAGCATCACCGTATAGTACAGGGACGTGTAAGACGGGCAAAGATTTCTTAAAAGAAATTGTAACTTAGGAATTCCATGAGAAAGATTAACAAATCAATGGATATTGAAATTATTTTTTAGGATTCATGTATTGGACTGAGTGGGCCTACCCCTGCCAACAATAAATTTTAGTAATCCAATTGCCAAGGGCTAAACAATTGACTCAAACTGGCTAGACCCCTTGTCCCAACTGATTGGCATCAGAGATACCCGAAAACATTGATTAAATGAGTCCACAAACCTTCTTTCTTTTTTTCCTTTCTCTTTTTTTTAAGGGGCTTGGTTTACTGCTTATTTAATGTCTGTCTGAAATTACTTGGTTTGAAGCTTTTTATTGGCGGTGGGCATCTTTGCCGACCTCTAAAGAAAAAACTTTTCAAGAGATGAATCATCTGTCTCAGGATCAATTGTGAAAATTTCTCCAATTTTCATGGCAATTTTCCTGCCTTTTTATTTCTATTTTCCTTGTTGACTTCCTACTTGTTTTAGGTTCGTTCTGCTACTCTAGACACATGGCTCCCAGAGCAGGTTGCATTCATCCAGTGTAAGTACACATCATGCTATCATCTTGGCTGAGGATTGCTTAATTTGCCGTACATTTATGAAAAAGGCTCCGGTTATGATTCTGAAAATTTCTGCCTAATTTGTCTCTGATTGTGGGCAGCAATGGGAAATGAGAAGTCCAACACCTACTGGGAAGCCGAGTTGCCTCCAAACTATGATAGAGTTGGCATTGAAAATTTTATACGTGCAAAGTATGTTTATTTGAGGATTTTTTTGTTGTTAAATTTCTCACCCTGAATATCTTATATCTCTTTCATTCACTGAAAATGAAATCCATAGGTATGAGGAGAAAAGGTGGATTCCAAGGGATAGAAAGTCAAAATCACCACCAGAGGCCCGGGTAGAACGACCCGAATATAGAAGTAAACTCAGTGATAAAGGTGTACAGGAACTACCCAATGGTAAAGAACGTCCATCTGAGGAGAAGAACAGTATTCCAACGCACATAAGAAAGAATAGTTCTCCAGAAGCTCCCAAGGTAGTTTGATTGGTTGGACAAACTCATCATTCAGTTGCTTTGATGCGTTTCATCTGTAAATTTTTTCAGATCGGTTTTCCAGTGTATACATGAGCTGATTATAGATTGTATTGTAGTTTGGTATCTGCTGGTGTTTGAGCCCAATATATATATATATAGTCATTCGGCTCAGGCTAACCTGACTGTTTCGGTCTTGAAACCTGCTTTAATTCTGTCCACTTTTTGGGAGACAGTTTTCACTTGGCCTTAATCTTACCCAAGACGCACTTTGAGTAGTGCAACTTGATGAAAGTGCCTATCAAATGGAATACCTAGACAGGCTCGTGCTCGATTATTATTTTTTTCTATAGTCAATGCTCATTTTGATGATGACTAGTAATTATCTTGCAAGCGATCACTAGAATAAGTCAGATTTCTAGAAGGTTAAAGTTGTGTCCAACTCCTGTCTGAAAAACAAATCATGCGTTGTCGTTTTTCTGGTGAATTTTATTGCAACTCAAAAATTCTGTGGAGGATTTTCCTCTTCACGAGTTTAACCATTGCCTCTTTTTTTTTTCTTCATCAGATAATTAGATGGATTCCTCATCCTTGTCAATCATAGATTTGCCTTTGTCAATTTTATTTGTAATTCAAAAAATTTATAGAGAATTTTTTTTCTTCTTCACGAGTTTAGCCGTTGTCTTTTTACTCTTCATCAGATAATTAGATATACTCCTCATCATTGTGGGCTGAGGATCTGTCATGAACATCGGAATATCTATTTTATGTGTTTGTATTCATCCACATGGATGCGATATTTACATGCTTTGGATGGGTACGTTTTGGCTGTGTATAAAACGAGATGGAGACCGTATATCATGCCTTCACATACATCTTACACCCCCACTTAAACCATAAATTTATTATTTCCGTGATGAAGTTTGAGATGTGTTTACCCATTGAATATTCCGTGATGTATATTCAGAAAAAAAAAATAAAAAATAAAGGGACTGTTTCAAAGAAAACATAGAAAACGAAGGCGGAAATGCTCTGGTCGTCAAGTCAACTGTGCTATTTATTTATTTTTCCTCCCATTTTAGCTCTCTCAGCTGGCATAGACTGAAACGAAATATGTTGGTGATGTTACACAGATGCCTTCTAATGCTAAACCTAAACCTGAGGCGGCATCATCCCAGGCCAAACCTCCACAAGCAGCTCCTGCAACTGTCGCTGCCGCGCCAGCCCCAAAGGTTGACTTCGCCACTGATCTCTTCAGGATGCTTACGGTTGAAGGGCCCACCGAGAATGGCTCGGAGTCCTCTAAGCATGATGATGGTTTATGGGCAGGGTTTCAATGTACGCAGCCCTTAACCTACTATTTATTTTCTTCAATTATTTAAGACCCAGTTTATCTTTTCACAGTTTTTTTTTCTCTTTTTGCCTTCTTGTGGGTGATTTTTGTCTGTCCCTTTATTTTTTCTGTCGGGCTTCCACCTGTTTATAGCTGCCGAAACGGCGACTGGAAAGCAGGATGAAGGCAAAGCCCAGGCCGCACCCCATGCAGAAGACCTCTTTAAAGATCCGCCATTGATGCCAGCCTTGGGCTCATCTAAGCCGCAGAAGGACGTGAAGAATGACATCATGAGCCTCTTCGAAAAGGTGGGTTGGGTTCCTATGCGTTGACCTGAATGGCCGTTGCGCAGAGATAGGAAGCGTCCTGCGCCTATAAGGTCAAACTCAGATTTTTTTTTTTTAGCTCCCCCGCGAAGTGAGCCTGCCGGCTTCCGCCTCATGTTTCCAAAGTTTTTTCCTTATCTGTCTCCTTATTTGTTGGCTTATTTTGTCTCGTCTGAATGGAATGCGTTGACTCCCTCTCTCACCATGTCCGGGCCCATGTTGCAGTCAACCATGGTGTCTCCGTACGCCGCCCACCAGCAGCAGATATCCCTGCTCGCCGCTCAACAGCAGGCTCTCCTCATGGCGGCGGCGGCGGCAGGTGGTGGTAAGCCTTTTGGTGGGCCCCCAGGGGTGACAGGTGCAGCCCGCGCCCCCGGTCAGAGCAGCGCCCCAGGTCCCACTGGGGCCCCACAGATGCAGCAGGCGTGGTCAACCATGGGCTATCAGGCTCCGGCCGCGCAGATCCCCGTAGCCGGCAAAAATGAGTTGACCAGCCTTGCCCAGGTGGGGAGATCTCGGATTTCCTTCGAGCTTCCAGTCTGCTTCTGGTCAACGGGTCCCTCCAGATCCCCCCGTAACTCCTTCGTCTTCCCACCATTATTGCAGGTTGGAAGCTACCGTCCATCGTCATCCCCAGCAGGAAACTTCGGTCTCTCTATGCCACCCAGGTAATTTTCCCCTTTTTTTCCCTTTTTCTTGGCCGATTTTGCGATAATCTTGCCGTTTAATCTCTCATTAAAGAAAAAAAAATCGTCTTCTTTTAGGCTGTATTTCAACAAATGGATTGATTAAATCAAAAGGTTTGGAAAGATGAATGAGGAGATCCATGAAACAATGTATGCTGCAATCATATATTCCGCAAAAATATGCACTTTTTTTGCTGAAAATTTCATACCAGTCTATGGAATCTTCCGAATTTGGGTTGAAAAAAAATCCTTGGTTGATATGATAGATGGAAAAAGAAAAAAAAAGTCTTCATCCGAAAATAATTATGAATATGTGTTGATTCATTTCTTTATTTTTTCGGATTTTTTTTTCCTTCTTGGGTCTGATCCGACGGCTGTTGCAGCATGTACGCTGCGGGATTGGCAGCGCCCATGGGCGGTGGAGCTTCCGGCAGCGGCGGCGCCGCCAGGCCCGCGGCAGCTTCCGTCACTACCGCCGCCGCCGCCGCCCCAAGCCGATCCGCGGGTGACTTTGACTTCTCGTCGTTGACCCAGGGGATGTTCTCGAAACAATGAAGAGGAGGAGAGTTGCCGATTTGGGGGGATGTGTGAATGTGGTATTATTTACAGTAAGTCGAGCTTTTTTATTTCGGGTCGCTCTATAGCTTAAACATTGATATCGTGGGCAGATCTCCGCCGTTCATCTCGGGAGATCAGATCAGAGCCCCTCCTCCGCACGATTCGATTCGAGGTCTTGCTGAATAAACGGTGATGATGCCGTCTGTGTGGTGGGGGGCTCTACGCCATCTGAGATCTTCCTGGCTTGTTGTTTGATTTGACCAAAACCGCTCCTCTCTCTCTCTCTGTGACCCGTTGACTTTTTCGTAAAACCATGGGTTTGCTGTGTTTTTTGGATGCGGGACCCACTAAGAACAATAATTTTTCAATTTTTATTTTTCATTATAAAGAGCGAATTATGAATTAAAAGTCTGGATTATTCGAGTAAAGAGAGAGCGGCTAAAGAGAGGAAAAGTCAACCGTCAGATCGATGGGTGGATTGCAGCGAATAAACGGACAGCGACTGACGATGACAAGTGCAGATAACGGTAACGGTCCACCACGTGTGCTGTTGGGCCCCACAAAGATCTGCTGGATCCGTGACGTCAGCGCCGGAATCCGCACGAGACGTATACGGATGAGCCACAGGGTAAAAAAAAACCAGTTTACTCACAAATCTAGGTTTATTTAAACGGGATGGTAATTAGAAAAAGTATGAGGGGGTTATTAGGAAAATTGTAGGCTATCCAGTCCCGGAAGTCAACGTCGGGTGGGGATAAGCCCGGGCGAATTTTTGTGATAAGCCCGCAAGTTTTTCTTATTTATCGGGAAATCGCCGTTTAATTCTGCCACGTGGACGGCCAACGGCGTTTGGGCGGCGGCGTTCGGCCAGGAGGTCTCCAGGCAACCAGAGATCGACACGTGGGCCGAGCTTTCTCCGGAATCTGGTCGATTCCCATCGGACGGACACCGTCGCTTCTCCGCTGGCCCGGGACGTCCGCCCCCGCCGAAAGAGGAAAAAGGCAAACCTTTTCGAAGCTGTGCAGATGGACGGGGGGTCCCTGTGTTTGCCTGTCGGAGACGCAGACAGAGAGGAGAGAGAGAGAGAGAGAGAGCAGGGAATAGAGGAGAGAGAGAGAGCAGGGAATAGGAGAGAGAGAGAGAGAGAGAGAGAGAGAGAGGGGAGAGGATGATGCTGTCGGGGAAGGTTGTGCTGGTGTCGACGGGGGTGGTGTCGACGGCGGTGGTGCTGCGTCTGTACGTGCCGGCGGTGGCCGTCTTCATGCCGCAGCTTTACGTGGCGGCGCTCGGGTGGCTGGCGCCGCCGTACCTCTACTGCGTCGTCAACCTCATCATCATCTTCATCGCCGTGTCCTCCTCCCTCCACCCCCAGCCGGCCGAGCCGCCGGCGGAGCCGATGAAGCTGCCCCTGGAGGCCCATCTCCCGGCGGCCTTCCTGCCCGGCGGTGGGCTGGCGGAGGAGGAGCACGTCGGAGGCGGTGGCATCGCCGCCACGGAGGAGGAGGTCACCGGCGGCAAGGAGGAGAAGCCGCTGGTTTCGGTGCGATTCTCTGCCCGGAGAGGCACCAAGGCGAGCCATGAAGGTAGGGAAACAACTCCTCCTCCTCCTCCTCCTCCTCCTCCTTGTTCTTTCTGCGGGCGGTGGCGGTGGCGGTGGCGGTGGCGTCACCGGCGGAGGGGTTTTGTTGCAGGGAGGCCGCTGGGGGTGGCGAAGCCGAAGAAGAACGAGACGCTGGAGAGCACCTGGAAGGCCATCACGGAGGGGAGGGGGATGCCGCTGGCGAGGCGACTGAAGAGGGCGGACGGCGGAAGCGGCGGCAGCGCCGAGGGGTGGTCCTCGTCGCCGCCGCGGGGGGGTGGCGGGCGGCTGCGGAGGGAGCCGTCAGCGGGGCAGGAGGAGCTGAACCGTCGCGTGGAGGCCTTCATCAAGAAGTTCAAGGACGATATCCGGATCCAGCGGCAGGAGTCCTTCAAGCGCTTCTCTGCTCTGAGATGATCGGCCGCCGCGCCCACTAGCCACAGAGAGAGAGAGAGAGAGAGAGAGAGAGAGAGAGAGACGACTCCGATGTGCGGTGGGTAGGGTTATTCGATTTGATTTGACTGGATGTAAAGTATTGCGGAAGACTGTGAACTTATTCTTCTTCTTCATCTTCTGATTCTCATTCTGGTTCCGTTTCTTATTCTGATTATGCTTCTTCTTCTTCTTGCTGGGTTCTTCTGCTTCTTCGTCTTATTCTTCTTGTTGTGGGTTCTTCTTCTTCTTCGTCTTCTTCTTCTGCTTCTTCGTCTTGTTGCTGGGTTCTTCCGTTGCTGCTTCTTCTTCTTGCTGGGTTCTTCTGCTTAATCGTCTTATTCTTCTTGTTGCTGGGTTCTGCTTCTTCTTCTTCTTCTTCTTCTGCTTCTTCGACTTGTTGCTGGGTTCTTCCGTTGCTGCTTCGTCTTGTTGCTGGGTTCTTCGGCTGCTGCTGCTTCTTTTTCTTTCTGGGTTCTTCTGCTTCTTCGTCTTATTCTTCTTGTTCTTCTTGTTGCCGGGCCTTCTGCTTCTTCTTCTTGTTCTTGCTGCGTTCCTCTTCTTCTTCTTCCTTCTTCTTCTTCATGAGTTGGCTCTACACTAGTGAACTAGAGAGAGAGCTAGAGAGAGAGAGAGAGAGATGCAATACAGCAGGAGTAATTTGAAGAGAAAGACAGCGTGAAGTATGTAGAGAGAGATGCAATAACACGGAATCTTGAGAGAGAGAGAGAGAGAGAGAGAGAGAGAGAGAGAGAGAGAGAGAGAGAAATGTAGGCTGATACTGCCCATCTTAAGAGTGAGAAACATGCAGTCGTGTGTGTAAGACGAGTGATTTGAGAGAG
Organism: Spirodela polyrhiza; assembly: GCA_024713555.1. Classification (NCBI taxonomy): domain Eukaryota; kingdom Viridiplantae; phylum Streptophyta; class Magnoliopsida; order Alismatales; family Araceae; genus Spirodela; species Spirodela polyrhiza. Next base: position 9,034,883 of record CM046531.1, read on the forward strand.
AGAGAGAGAGAGAGAGAGAGAGAGAGAGAGAGAGTGGAAGATACCGAAGTCATGGGCCCGTCCATAGGGACCCCCTTCTTAGATTTCATTTTTCCGGCCGCAGCCTTCGAAGCTCGTGATCCCGTAGGAATGTGGGCCCCGCACACACTCTCTCTCTCTCTCTCCCTCTCCCTCTCTAGGGGGGAAGCCCTCCACTACCAGTGGAAAAGGGCGCGAAGTTTTCAAACCTTTCCAAGCGAAACCGGGCTCTTTCTTATCCTGCTGCCTCACGCCGCCGCCGGAAACCGAGCGCCGATCCCCTTTCTTCCGCCTTGGCCGCCCCTCGGATCGCCGCCGGGAAGGCCCCACCCACCGGAGCCGCTCCGATCCCCCGACCGTTCCATCTGCATCTTGCAGCCGCCGGTGATCTGCCGCTGGGGCCGATGTGATTTCAGGTAGGGCCGCCCGCCCGCATTTCTCATTCGGAGATTCGTCGACCGATTTCTGCAATTTTTTTTGCGTCTCTCGGTCGTGGATTCCGCGGATCAGGCTGATCTCCCTGCCCCATGCTGCCTGGGCTGGCCTTCCACCTTCCCCGTTCTCGTCAAACCCTAGATCAGAGGCGCATCCCTTGTCAAATCCCTAATCCAATTCAGGATCCTGCAAAATCTCATCTCAATTCCAGACCAGATACCACGCCCCTCTCTCTCTCCCCTACGTTAGATGTGCGTCGTTTTCTAGCTCGCTAGGCAGCACGGAATGGCCGGATTGCTCGAGCTCGATTCTGCGGCTGTTTTGTGGAACGAGTGGGGATGTTATCATGGAGTTCGTCGCATTTCGCTGGACCGGATCTGTCGCCCGTTCTTGTCTGAGGTTCACTGTGGCCGTCCTGTCCCCATCGCACAATTGAGCTTACCTCATTCTTCATCGCGGCTGGTGTGTGAAAGCTCCCGAGAGGCTCCAATGGCGCTGAACGCATGGGGCGGCGCGGGATCATAGCAGCGGCGATCCGACATCTCCCGCCGGCGACTCGAAGGAAGAGGAGGCGCGATTGGCTGATGCTGGCGCAGAAGATATGGCCAACTACTACAACATAGACGACATCCTCATGGAGGAAGAGGTGGAATCTTTTCTCCTCCCCTTCACATCGCTCTTATATTTCGAAAACTTGCCTGTTCTTGGGGCTCCAGCTATCTGATGGATCATGGTCTTGCAGCCTATTACATCAATCTTTCAGGTCAGAGCCAACGGGGTCGGCTTGCTGGATCCTGGCTCGGAATCGAACTCTGTACGGCTGCTTCTCAAACACCATAGCTTGACTTCCCGATAGATTTCTCACGTTCCGTCCTCTTTCTGTTGCACAGGTCGAAGCCGGCGCGAAAGTAGATCTGCCTTTCTGGCTTGCTCACGAGCTCCACCTACGGCAAGCAGTGTCCATCGGCGTTCCTCCCTGTTTCAGCCAGAGGTGCGGATGATGCCGCGAGGTCTGCCTTTGCAGGACCTCGCAGTAAAGCGGTGGTGTTTTTATGGAATTGCTTGATGGAGCCAGGAAATATTTTATCTGCTTCGCTGGATGAAGCTGTTTTTCTTCAAGATGCCATCTATCTCTCTTTGTGAACCACAACCGCCGCCTCCTCCTCCTTCCGACAGCAGGACGAAGCTGAAGTGGAGGAGGGGGGCTCCTTTCCTCGTCTCTGTCGCCATCGCCATTCTTTGTTTTGATCGTGAATTCTTGTGCTGCAGAACCAGGAAGGAGGTTCAAGCGGATGCGGCATGTGTGGATCTGAGGAGTCGATGCCCGTACTTTTATGAATTGGGCTGCAAGATCTTACCCCTGTGAGTAGCTCCACTCAGCTCCAATCATCTCCTGGGGGAACACTAGAAAGTGGCCTATTTTCCTCTCTCTCTCTCTCTCTCCCTCTCCCTACTTGTCTAGAACTTTTTCTCTCTGAAACCAGATGGGGCTGCTTTTCTTGGGCGCTGTGCACAAGAATTGAGACTAGTTAGTTACCTTTGGGGATGATTTTTTTTAGAAGTATTACCCATTAAATCGTTGTTTGTTGAGAGCAGTTTCCAGACAATCTGACTCCTCCGTGATGGATAGATTCTGAGAGATATACCACATGAGTCCGTATTTATTGGCCAAAACAATCAGATATTTTGGGTTCTACCAGAAGAGACCAAACTGGGAAATATTTCCGACTAAAGATCCACATTCACTCACACTCCAGTGATCTCATGGTATGGCTTCATTCATCATATGATCAATACAGGTTTCTTTTTTTTAGAAAATGCCATCGACCATAATGATTATAAAACAATAGAGCACAAGTGCCCGGAATTATTGTTTGCTTTCCCTGGGCTGTTCACCATTTAGAAAATTATCAGAAACCATTTATTGACAATCCTCACAGTCTAGCTTCATTCACCATGATCAGTGCATATATATATATATATATAAATTTTTTTCTTTAAGAAGATATCACCGATTGGATCCTCATTTATCCTTCCCTCCTCTCATGATCCGGCGGGTGCTCCGTTCAGAACCCTGATCAGATCAGAACAGCTGATCCAAGCTCCATGGTGCGCGTTTTTCTCCGGCTGATCTCCTCCTCCTGGTTCCCCCCCGCAGGGTCAGCGACAAGAGCATCGGGCCGTTCCTCCTCTACACATTCGCAAGCCGCTACAAGGAGATCCTCTGCAAGTCCCACAGCGCCCCAGTCTCCTCCTCCCCCAAGTACCTGCCCCGCCTCACCCACGAGGAGACCCAGCGTGAGATTTTCATCATCCATCTCCCCCTTTTAATTCCCTCTTTCTTCTTCTTTACTATTTTTAGCAAGAAAAATAAACGGACGGATGGGCCCAGAATGGGAAATTCAGTGGCACGTGTTGTGGTGGTGGTGGTGGTGGTCTGGTCGTGTTGACTTGTTGTCGCTGGTGCAGTGTTCAAGGCAGCTCAGTGCTCAATTGCCTCGTTCAGGAAGTGGCGGGTGGGCGGGTCGAGGCTGGAGAAAGCTTCCATCTTGGGGAGGAAGAGGAAGCCCGCCGCCGCCCAGCTGCCGCCGGCGGGGTGAGCTGGTCTGAGGATTCCCCCGTTGACTTCCCCCCATCTGCTGACCTGGCCGGATCTGGTCCAAGAAATCTTCGGACCGGGATCCTTTTTCAGTGGAAAATATTCACAATATTCAGTGATCTTATTGTGTAGAGAGAGGGAGAGAGAGAGATGTTTTATCTGGGTTTTGGTCCTGAAATGAAGGGGCCTAGTCAACGGTCTGATGGGTTTTGGGTTTGCATGGGCCGAGGACACACCTCGGCCACCAGTGGGCCGAGATGGGGCCCCTGAAGGCCCAATATTTTATCTGGGCCGGGGCATAATGGGCCAATCGGCTGTCAAGGATATTTGGGCGGGGCTGGTATGTTGGCACACGTGGACCTGCGCTTTTCCACACGTGGGGCAGGTTAGAGTGGGACGTGGCGGGGGGGATCAAAATAATCGGGCCGGTGTGCGTTCGTTGGGCCTTTTCCCCATGTTCAAGTAATACTGTCAGGAGTGGTCATAGTACATCGTTAGAGAGAGAAAAAGAGAAAGGGAAGGAGAGAGAGAGAGAGAGAGCGCCACGTGTTAGAAAGTGGGTCTTACTCATCTAAAGAGGCTACTAACCCTGAATGATTGCTCTCTCTCTCTCCACCTCGCCCCCCCCTCTCTCTCTACCTCTTTCTCTCTCTCTCTCCATCCATCTCACGAGCCTACGTTTCTGTCGAATTTATGACAAAGTCGGGGCATAATTCAATAAAATTTGTTGACTGAATTTCCAGGTGGCCTTCTTCGATAGGACGCCAATTTTCAGTTCAGTCCCCCCCTTGCCCGGGATGGGGCCCGCCGGATCCCGACGGGCCGTACTCCCTCCTGTGCACCTCTCTCTCTCTCTCTCCCGATGGGGGCCAGTGGGCTTTTTTTCTAATATTTTTCAGAGAAGAAAATAAGGCTGCCCACTATTTTGCCCATGAGTTTTACGGTATTAACGAATAAGACCCTGGGGCATCACCGGTCACCATCACGCTCCGCTGGACGTGCGGGGCAGGCCGAGACGAGGCTCTCGATTTGATGGCTCGAAGCCCGATTTATGGGAGGCCCGGAGAGCGAGGGGGACCTGAATGGACCGCAACGACATCGGACACGACGTGGGCCCGGGAAACTCGAGCGGGGGATGGCATTCTAGTAATAACTTATAATATGGAGGGTAGTTATTTAAGATACAGGGCCCCCTCGTCTTTCCGAGTTTGGAGGGAAAGGCCAGGAGAGGTGGGATATAGAGAGAGAGAGAGAGACAGAGGCAGAGAGAGAGAGGCAGAGGAGAGAGAGGCAGAGGAGAGAGGAGATGATGAAATGGGAGGAAGAAGAAGCGAGGGTTTGGGCCGACGCCGTTGCGGTGGGTTCCACGGCACGCTTCCACGCTTCCCCAACAATTTGAATTTTGGATATCCAAAGCAATCGCAGCCTCTCTCTCTCTCTCGCTCTCTCTCTCTCTCTCTAGGCTCTTCTGCCCTCTCTCTAGGCTCTGAACTTCTCGCCTTGTGTTTGTTGCAGAAGGAGGAAGAGTTGAGGAGGACGAGGGCTTGCTTGGGCTAGTCTGGGCTGCAGGGCTGTGTCTGGGTGGGGTGGAGGGGGGCAGTGGTTTCCGCGCAGAAGGCGCCCGAAGGAAGCTGAATAGAGAGCCTCCAATCCATGGCGAGACGAAGGCGGGTCATGCTGGCAGGCTGGCGGAGCAGCTCTGCCGTGTGACCCGGTTCATGCTCCGCGGGTTCTTCCGGGCTTCCTTCTCCCGTGGAGGCGGCGGATTAGCGGGCGGGCAGTCGTTCGGGTCTGCTGCAGATCATGCTTACGCGGGCGGGGACTGCCGAATGCGGCTGTTCGTCTCCCTCCTGCCTCCTGATTCGAGTGAGAATCATCGGATCTCCGGCGGGGAAGGCCTTCCTTTCCCCCCTCAACTCGGCGTCGCGAGGAATTGGGGTCTGGGTTGACGCGTAACCACGCGCCCCCCGTCCATTCCTCGGCGAGGACGTCCGCCGTTCTCCGTTCTAGGTTTACGACTGTCCTCCCCCCTTTTCCCTGCCTTGCTTCATCATCCGCTCTGCCGCCATGGCGTCGACGTGGGCGCCCGCTCGGAGTTCTCTGGAGCAGATGCTGGATTCCATCCGCCAGAGGGACGAGCAGCCCAAGGACGCGCCGCCGGCCCTGCCTACCCGTCCAGTGAAGCGGGGTCGCTTGCCCACGGCGAGGTCTCTGCCAGTCGATTTCAAGGTCACATGCAATGTGCCGGCGTACCTGCCGGGGAATGAGCCGGAGGAGGCCGAGGTGGAGCGAACTCGAGGGCAGGGGGAGGAGGCGGGTCTCGAGAGCGGGATATTTGGAAGCAGGAGGAGGCGGCTGTCGACGGCGGAGGAAACAGGGGAGTCTCCCTATGCACCGGAGTCGGGAAGCAGCAGCGGAAACTCGGCGCAAGGGAGTGGGCCGGATGCTCCTGCTGCTCCTGTTGCGTCCCCATCAGCTACTTCGAGTCAGCCTTTGTCAAATGGCAGCACCACCGGTTCTGCTTTGAAAGAGGCAAGTTTTCCACTTTCCTTCTTCTTCTTCTTCTTCTTCTTCTTCTTCTTCCTTTTTTTTAATAAATTTAACGAGGGGTGGGGAGGGGTGGGGTTCCTGCTGTATTCTCCGAGTTTTGATTGTTTTCGATGGACGTTAGTTTTTCTTCCTCTACTTACGGATATTTAATTATGTTTTCTGATGTGAAGAGTTATGATCTTCTTCTGTGCATGACTGTATGCTTTTCCTCTGTTTAATTATTTGATTTATGAAATGATGAAGCTGCTCGCATAGAGATGCCTAGGATCGTGCCTGTGTTGAATACCAGATCATTGGCAATGTCTTCCTTGTACTTGTTTCTTGTGGACATCATTGAATTGATGCTCTCGTGGCTTCTCTGCCCAATTGCGGAATAATATCATCTCTTGATTTGGAGAAGGGGATATGAACACTGATGGATTGTTTTCCAAGTTCGTCATAATTGAGGGGGTTTCAAAAAGTATTTATTTATGCGACGATGGTGTTGGTGGTTCAGAGATCAAGTGCAAATGTTAGTTTGCACAGACACTGCTTCATGAGTATTGTTTTTTTCGGAATAATTGATTTCATGCCCTACCACTTCTCTGCCGGTAGTGCCAAATGGTGATCAAATGATAACTTATTGCTCTCTATTAACATAATTCTTATTTTTGAAATGGATATATGCATATATATTTTTGACTGATGAAAATGTGCTGGGTAATCATCAAGAAGTGGGGAGTACAAGTGGTGGAGGCAATATTTGGTGCCAGGTTGGAAAACAGAACCAGATTTGGGGTTGTGACAGCTTCAATGCATTGAAACGTCAAAGATGAAGGGAAAAGGCTTATTTTACAATTATGATCATTGTCGATTGAAGAAGGCTCCTAAGTTCTTAACTATAAAATTTTGAGGGAGAAATAAACAAAGGTTTTGATCATTGGAGATGTGTGGAAGAAATGGGATGTTTTTTTTTTGAATGAAAAGAAATGGGATGTTTGAGAGAGTTTGTTCAAGATTCAGATATGGTAAATGTTAAATGTTCTGTGTGCATTGCTAGCGGGATCCTTTTTTCCCCCAAGAAATTTTTTCTGAATGCTAACTGGTCTTATTTTCTTTCGCATGATTTTTTTTTTATTAACAGGAGGTTGACTCAAGAATTAAATTTTTCCCAGTCAATTCATCATTGTAGTATAAAGAGGGATGCTTGATATGGGCCGGAAAGATGGTTTGATTTTTATAAGTGGCAACTCCTGTTAATAAGTTCAAGACATGGTGCCCTTGTTTCCTATGTGATCAGTGCGATTGTCTATCCATCTTATACTTTAGTTTATAGCTTTCCTGTTGTAATCTCATCATGTTCGGGCAGCTTCTCCGTTCTTTTCCGCTTTGTGCGATGATTCCTGCACTTTGATGCTTAAAGATGCTGATATCTTATTAAAAATAACGACAGATGTGCTAGCATAAATGTCAGTTCGGTGTATTTCCTTCTTCCTATAATGCTTGGGTGTACTTTGCAGAAACTCTGTGTCTGGTATCGTCTTCCGAATGCCTCCTGGGAGCGAGGACAGGTTCAATCATTCTCAGCAGAAGATGCTCATATTTCTCTATCAGATGGCAGGGTAAATTTAGTTTACATTAAAAACTCATGCGTCGCCATTACTAGGAGCTTAGGATAGCACGGAATTTAAGTGCCTTGCCTGTTATTGTGCCCAGGTTTCGACAATATCAACAGAGAACATTTTACCTGCAAATCCAGATCTTCTTGATGGGGTGGATGACTTATTGCAGCTCAGTTATCTCAATGAGCCTTCGGTTCTTCACAACCTTCAATGCAGATATTCCTCTGATAAAATTTATGTGCGCATTTGGAAATAAATTGTTGCATAGTTGGTGTTTTATCTTCAACTTACAAAGTCATTATTGACTTTCTTCATTTTTCTGTCTGTAGACCAAAGCTGGGCCAGTTTTGGTTGCAGTAAATCCCTTCAAGGAGGTTTCTCTTTATGGCAATGATTTTCTCTCGGCATATCGGCAGAAAACCACTGATAGCCCCCATGTCTATGCAGTTGCAGACAATGCCTACAACGAAATGATGAGAGGTAAAAGTGATCAGATTCTTGGGGTACAAATATTTTCGAGTTATCATCACACGGTCTGTGTAGATTATTCATTTATTGTACATTTATATTACGTGGCCTCTTTATATGATGCACATGGTGGAGTGTATTTTGCCAAATGGTATTCACATCACCCCTCTCTGTATCTTGCAGACGAAATTAATCAATCTATTATCATAAGGTAAATTGAATCTTCAGTTTTTGTGAAGTGATAGTCTTATTTATTTTTCAGTCGTGGTGCAACTCTGTAATTTGTTTCTCATTAACCTATTCTGTTGTGTTGCTGGCCTCTGGGTTCTGCACAGTGGTGAAAGTGGAGCAGGAAAAACTGAAACAGCAAAAATCGCCATGCAATACCTGGCTGCACTTGGGGGCGGAAACGGTATAGAGTATGAAGTTTTGCAGGCAAATTTTATATTGGAAACGTTTGGGAATGCAAAAACATCCAGAAATGACAACTCTAGCAGATTTGTGAGTCTGATTTTTTTCCTTTGAGTGAAGTTGCATTCTTTCTTCATCTGATTGGTGCATTTTGCTGTCTGGTTACATCTTATTTTCTCTCTGTTGCGGCCTTATCCTTCCTTTTGGAAATCTTTCAAAAATATCTTAGATTTTTTTATTATATCACATTTAATGCAGGGAAAGCTAATTGAAATCCATTTTAGCTCTGCTGGAAAGATATGCGGTGCTAAGATTCAAACCTGTAAGCATTTTAATGCTTGTCATGTTCGCAGATCTTTGATTGTCAATCTTTTTTAGGGATGCTGATTGCCTTTTTTGTGTGATTTCTTATTGTCAAAATTCATACGCTGGCCAGTTTTACTTGAAAAGGTACTCTTATTTCATATCATACTAGTTTATTTGTTTTTATTTATTGATCTTGACAATTCTTGTGCTCTGTTTGCATAGTCGAGAGTTGTCCAACGTGCAATGAATGAAAGATCTTATCACGTCTTTTACCAGCTATGTGCAGGAGCCCCTCCGTTTCTTAAAGGTTGGTCTTTATGGTCTTTCTCTTGACCTCTTGATGCTGAAACATCAGGCTGCAGCTGAATACTTTCTGTACTGTAGTGGTTTTGTGATTTTGCTGTGCTTATTATATCTACAAGAAATCAATGCATATATAGGATCCACACCTAATCTCAGATGGAAAATAATATGATCAAATACTACGGCACAAGTTTCCTAAAACTTGGGGGGCTGCCATGTTCAGATTTTGTGTTGCACATGAGGGGGATTCTGTGCCGTTGATGTGTATGTGTGTGTGTACATGTAAATTCAGACATATATGTCTGATATATAATGTATGGATATATATGGGGTCATTGGTTTCTAAGTGCTTCATTGTGGAATATGGTTTTTTCATTCAAGTTTTGATCAAATAAATATGGTCTTTCTCAGTGTTTCAATGTGTGCATTCTGAATCTTGACGTCAAGTATATTGTCATTATGGTGTAACTATGATTGCGTCTGCTGATACAAACAGCAACATCATATCGGTTCATCATTGGAAAATTATATTCTCGAGTATTTTAATGTTTAATACTGGGAGATGATATGTTGGTGAAATATGTGGCGGTGTTAAGATTTAATGTGGTATGTGATTATGAGATTTTACAATTTGTGTTTGTTCTCAGAACGGCTGAACTTGAAAGCAGCGAGTGAGTACGAGTATCTGAAGCAAAGCCTCTGTTTGACCATAGATGATGTCGATGATGCAAAAAGGTTTCACTTGCTACTGGTATTCTCTAACCACATTTTGTCATACTGACAAGAATGATTTGGGGGCCATCTTTCTCTACTTTCTTTGCACATATTGCCACTTTACTTTCCTTCTTTCCTCTGCCTTAGGAAGCCCTAGATGTTGTCCAAATTCCAAAGGAAGATCAAGAAAAAGTGTTTGCCATGCTTGCTGCGGTGCTGTGGCTTGGGAACGTTTCCTTTTCGGTGGTTGACAACGAAAACCATGTAGAAGTTGTGCCAAATGAAGGTACTTAAGGATTCCGTGTTACTGGGAAGATGTTCATATCCACGCAAGAATTGCGTGGATATGACTATTTTTATTGCCCAATAGTTCACGTTTTTTTCCTTAACGGAAAGATTTATTGATGCCGTGTCTGAATTCGAATTGCCTAAACACTGGCTTAATGGTTTTGTCGATCTTTTTGTTCTGTCTGGGACTTGGTGAAGCTGGCATCAGCTCAGTTTTCTATTTTTGTCTCTTCTGACCTTCATGTATTTTATTTTTCAAAATTTTCAGATTTTATGCACGTCCTCAATTGCTTAATGCGATATGATCTCCTACTCGACAGTATTTTTAAATCAACAATTCTTGCCTTTTAACTTTATGATAATGTTATTAAGCCATTCCTTTTGGCTTTCACTATAATAGATCTATTGCCTTGGCAAATTGATAGGGGGTTTTCTTGCCAAAAAGCAACTAATTTAAAATATGACAAGTAGCATGGACAACTCTATAATGGGGAATAAAATTAATAGAAATTCTGGGTTTTTGTGGCTGTTGGCATGCATAAATAACTTGGAGAAGTTCCTTTCATTCTTCTCTCGCCTGGATTGTTAAATGTAAATGAATTATTTAATGACGGGAGAATCTCATTTTGATTAAGTTTTTAATTGACTTTTGATATTGGTGATAAATGCGACGTTAATGAATTATTGTGGCTGTAATTTGAACACAGGTTTAAGTAATTCAGCTAAATTACTGGGCTGCGGTGTTCACAACTTGATACTGGCTGTATCAACTTGCAGGATTCGAGCTGGGAAAGACACTATTATCCGAAAGATGACCTTAGCGCAGGTATGAAACAACCGAACAACCACTGTTCATTAATCGATTGGCTACAATTCTTTAACAGTCAATATTGGTCTTTCTGATTGATGATCGTTCTCATGCAGGCTATTGACGCGAGAGATGCATTGGCTAAGTCAATATACATTAGCTTGTTTGACTGGCTCATTGAACAAATCAATAAGTCTCTTGAAGTTGGCAAATCACATATGGGCAGATCGATTAGTATTCTTGACATTTATGGGTTTGAATCATTCCATGTTAGTATTTATGCCACTACTATGCGATAGAAACTACCTTTCTACCTGAATATTGTATTTATAATGTTGCTTAATTCTTTTTCAGAAAAACAGCTTTGAACAGTTTTGCATAAACTATGCTAATGAAAGACTTCAACAACACTTCAATCGGCATCTGTTCAAGCTTGAGCAGGAGGTAAACATCCTCACAGAATTGTGCGCTCAGGCACTGGTTGTTAGGGAAAGAAAATATCATGATAGGTTTTTGAATGTTTTTAATGTCTTGTTTTAAACAAGACTCGTAATTTTTTTGGCAAACCTTTGTGAATTATTGTCTTTCATTAAATGCCTAGAAAATAAAAATGGCCGGCTCTCCATCTTAGTTCTTGCTTACATTGTCCAAACATTGAAGAATGTGATTGAGGTTCATATCAGTCTCAAAATCGATCCATATCCAATCTTGTTCAATGCTTGCTGATCTGAATATGCTTCATTTCAATCTTGATTCTGGTTGCTTTGATTTTTTTTCCAAAGTGTTAATGAAAATTGTTAGGGTGTCCTTGTATGTACAGCATCCTGTAACACCAAGTCGATTTCGGAAACACGTGAAGGAGGGTCAAACAGTCTCCTTTTCTAAAGTTTACTGTGTACCATGATGCTCTGAGCTTCACATTGGCCCTACCCTGATTTCTTATGCCTGCATGAGTAGTCCAGTTTATCCAATGCTGCTTTAGCATAGATCTGGTATAAGCATGGTTCTCATATTCGATAGAACGTGAGAAAGTTGTATGTCTTAGATACACGATGCATGCAGAATCCCTGTGCTAAAAATTCCGTCAGTCTTTTCCTCTAACTAGATTTATTTCCTTCTATGGTTGAGACCTCTAATTACTTTACACTTTGATGCTTTATTTAATATATTTTTGCATTTTTTACTTCACTGTGCTGCAATCTAATTCTTAAAAATTGTTTGGTGTCTTTTCCCTTGTTCAGGAATATACGCTTGATGGAATTGATTGGAAAAGAGTAGATTTTATTGACAACACTGAATGTCTGAATCTCTTCGAGAAGGTGCAACACCAGGCTATATTGCAGTTTCCTTTTTACCCCAAGAAAAATTCAAATGGCGTCTAATTTCGTTAAACTGGCATACTCATGCTTTATAAGCACCAATCGTAATGTGGTGTTTTTATGACTGTGGAAATGTCATTAGAATGCAAATAGCAGATTTGATGACAAGTAGTATTCACAACTTTTATATATTGAATACTTTCCAATTACCTATATCTAGGCCATTGTCTATACAGGATGCTCTACTGGCTTGCTTGGCTGGGTTCTAACAAAATGTTATCCATTTACATTGTATAACTATTAGTCGTCTTTTCCACTATACATTCAAATGGCTTTATTTATTCCCAAATTCTAAAAAATACATTACCTGCCAGTCGTTCATCTCATCTAATTCTAATTAATAGTTTCAGGGTATCGTGTAGTTATTGACAATAGTAGAGATGAATGTCTGCTTCTCTCGTTTTAAGTTCAAATCTGCATGTGATTTCTGTATTTTAGAGCTTGCTGCCATAACTCAGAGATAACCCAGATCCCTAATGGGGTCACGAGATAATCAGGGGACTTGTTGCCATTGATTGCTCTTACCATTAGGTAGTTTCTATGCTGGAAAAAGCTAAAAGAGTTTGGCGAACCATAGGCTGTCTGCTTTTGTTCCACAGCCGTGTTCTGCCTTCCTCTACCGGTAAATGCATACTTGATTAATTATTTATTCCCAATATCAGAAATATTTTACCTTATTTCACCAGAAAGAGTACTTTCTTCTTCAGTATCTGATGATTACCTTGCAAATATTTGCTTCAAATGATAATGAACTAAATCAACATGCTACCTATCGTTTTCCAGAATGTGGAATGCTCAAGTATAGAGAATTCTTTTATTCTGCTAATACGATTGACTTATGCTTGCGATATTTCTTACAGTTCATTGAATTTTTCTCCTATTTTGAGATGATGTGTAAGGTTTTTGTTTCCTGCAGAAACCATTGGGGTTGCTGTCTTTATTAGATGAAGAGTCTACTTTCCCAAAAGCTACAGATTTAACCTTCGCTAATAAACTTAGGGAACATTTGAATGGGAACTCGTGTTTCAAAGGTGAAAGAGATGGTGCTTTCAGAGTCTGCCATTATGCTGGAGAGGTTTGTTGGCAATTTATTTCGAGTAGGCTTGTGGACATGCAATTAAGTGTGATGTAACTGCTGACTTGCATCTCATTATATGTATAAATATTGAGTCTGTGATGACTATAAGATTTACGGCCATTTTTCTTTAAATAGGTCTGTAGACATATCTTTTCATATGATTGTTATAATTTTTGAGTTCTATTTCATCGAGTGAATTTATAATGAAAGATTAGTCATGTCATAAATTAAATTTAGATCTAGGAAATAATCCTGAAGACCCTGTTAATTGTAATTCTCCAATATGGAGCATAGTCATAACAAAATATGGAGCGCACTGTTTGGGCTGAAGTATGGAAACGAGTAGCAATCAATTTCTATGAAGAGGAATCATATTTTAAGAAATGACAAATTACTGTTGAATAACCTTGTGCTGGTTCGTAAATTGGACTAGTGAAACATTGTGCTTAAGAATAACTTAAATTTTGCTTTATTTGTTTGTTGTTCTCCTTCAAATAATCTAGTGCATCTTGAATAAGTATCAGTCGTTTATATAGATTTTTAGGTTGAGTATTTAGTAATGCTATAGAGTTTATTTTCCCATTTGATTTGCGATTATGGTTGTACCAGGTCTCCTACGACACAAGTGGTTTCTTAGAGAAAAACAGAGATCCACTTCATTCTGATTCTATTGAGCTACTCTTATCAAGCAGTTTCCAGCTTCCCAAGTTGTTAGCATCAAATTTGCTCGATCAATCTCCGAAGCATTTTAGTCCTTTGTGGAGGTCAAATGGAACGGATACACAGAAGCAGGGCGTGTGCATGAAGTTCAAGGTATTGGTGTCACAAGCTCATTTACGCTATGACTTAATTTTTCCTGTTACAGGGCGTATGCCCAAATATTATTAACGAGTAATCTGCCATTTACTCACTAATACATACCGGTTGCTATTTAATGGAGGTGCCTTTTGGCGTACCAAAATGTTCTTTCCAGCTTGCTTAGAATAAGAATGACTGTATGAAAGATTTTCATCACAGGTCTTAAGTCCATGTGATGGGTCATCTGACTCGAGTTGCAGTTTTCATCGCTGTTGAAAGTATTATCACCATCATCTAATGCTCTACGTATTTCATTATTTTAGTCATCTATTTTATTCATTTATATAATATATACCATTATTAAGTCTTATTCTAGCGTGCCATGGATGACAAGGATAAAGATGAAGCTATTTAATCAGTGGTTCACTTTGGTACTGCCAAGTAACTGGCTAAGACAGCAGCAAGACTAGAGTGGGCCTTAAAAGTATCATGAGAATAATTATGGCTGCAAAATTAAGTTGTTTTTGAACTAGTTTATGTGATGCTCTTGAGGGAGTGAACGTAGCTTGTGTTCAGTTTTGATGTGGCATGGCTTGTGCACATCACAGAAGCCTTGAGGATAAGACCAGTCCTTATCATTTTCTTCTTTCCTAGCTGAGGATCCCTTTTTCTACTTGGGGAGTCCTGTACGATGATCCAGGTCTCCAAGATTCAGTAGCGTGGTCGTCAATCAATTTCTATAAGTACTTGAACGTCTGTAGATTCTTAGAAGAAAGTTTTATATCTTATTATCTTTCCACGTGTTAAAATTCTGGTGAGCACCATAAATATAGCATATTAATGTTGGAAAATTAGGAAGGATCCTAATTACCGTGCTGATTCCTTAAAATGAGTTGCCGTTCACTCACAACAAATCTCTTAATCTGGTGAAAAATAGTCTACAGTTCTCCAGGCGGACATCTCTAATATTTTATAGATTTTCATATCGTTGGTTCCTGTGATTATTGTGCTAATGAAAATAATTACCCTCTTCATATGTTTTGGAACATTTTCTGTTCACAGAAAATAAAATAATATAGACACTTGGGAGACATCACCTGAAATCTCAATTTTTAACCTTGTCCCAGACGCCCTTGTCAAATACCTGGAAAATTTATCTGTAGCACGACGACCTACGTTTGTGGGTATTTGCTGGCGCATGCAAATTACCTGTGGGAATTTCTCATTGCTTGGTCTTCTGTTTTCTTTTTTGCCCGCATCCTGTTTATGTTTTAAATCTTGATCTGTGTGCAGACCTTGTTTTGCAATATTCTGCTAGAGAACTATTTGAAGACTCCCCTTGTGAAAGACTCTTATTTGAAGATCATGTTTTCCTTGCAGTCTCAGCTATTCAAACTCATGCAGCGTTTGGAGAACACCACACCCCACTTCATCCGATGCATCAAACCAAATGATAAGCAGTTGCCCGGTTTGTTTGAAGACGATATTGTCTTACAACAGCTGAGGTGCTGTGGAGTTCTTGAAGTTGTGAGAATATCAAGGGCTGGCTATCCAACTCGAATGACACATCAGAATTTTGCAAAAAGGTCTTGTCTTCTGTTTCCATTATTTGCGAGTTTGGTATTCATGCTTTGGTTGCTGATATGGTAACCCGTAATTACAATCTTCAGGTACGGATTTCTTCTCTCAGGAGATGTTAGATCTCAGGATCCACTCAGCATTTCAGTTGCCATCCTTCAACATTTCAATGTCTTGCCCGACATGTATCAAGTCGGATTTACAAAGCTATTCTTTCGCACGGGGCAGGTAATTTTTCATATTTGCCCTCCCTAAGATCTAATTTCATGAAACTTTATGGGTTAGCCTTCCTCTAAAGTTGAGGGTTTGCCTGAAGAAACTTCAGCATGTTGATAGCTTCGGCAATGGCTGGCTGTGAACGTATAATCCACTTGCGCTTACCATAAATTGAACAAGCTATCTTTAATCTATGAATTTTCTCTTGCATTTTTATCTATCATAAATGTTTCTTGATACTCGAATTTACTGAGCACTTTGAAAAGGGTATCAAATTCATTGACCTAGGTAATTTTTTTTTTTCATCAAACTTTCCCTCGTTTCCAAGCGCCCAAATGCCTTCAATTTTTTGGTACAGGGAGAATATCGACGGATTCGTTTGAATTTTAAGGTGCTGTAGATTATGCCATGAGTCCCTAATTAGTACTTAAGATGCTGGTTCACAAAAAAGGGTCGTCGCCTTCTTCTTCTTCTTCTCGTCAGCACTTTCCATTTGATCGAGACGTTTACGTCAGAAAAATTTTCAGGGTTTTGTGGAACCATCAAATGAAAAAGAATTAAATGTGTTTTATCATTTTTCGGACAAACCCTTCGTTCGAGAGAACGAAGGGATCCAAAGAATAAAATGAGCGATATAGAAATTTTCTGAATCATAAATAGTGTGTGCGGGTTCGTTCAACTTTTGCTACACTGACGAATATTATTTGATGACTTGCAGATTGCCATATTAGAAGATGCCAGGAATCGAACTCTGAAGGGGATTCTTGGGGTACAGAGGTGTTTTCGTGGTTTCCAAGCACGCCGTAAGTTCAAGGAGCTCAAGAATGCAGCGGCTACGCTCCAATCATGTAATGCGTAAATTTTGTGCTTTAAGCTTCTTTAACTTTAGTGATAATCGTCACCCAATTTATTGGATTAAATTTTGCAAAAAATATGTCTCCGAGCATCCTCGTGCGTTTATTGTTCAATTCTTTTACCTCTTCCCCGTCAACATGGAACATTTTTTGATTTTTCTCCGTCACTTCCTGTCCACAATTGAACGATTGGGATGTTCTTTCGTTTGAATGATTGAATGCCTTCGCTCCATATCAATCAAACTGAAGCTTTGTCCTCTGTCTAATTTTGTAATTTCCGGTTGTTTTACATATTTTTTTTTGATAGTTGGTCGGTTAAACTGTGTGCCTCGTGCAGTTGTTAGAGGTGAAAACGCAAGAAACGAGTTGAAGTTCGTAGTGAAGAGATGGAGAGCCGCTTGTTTTCTGCAGAAGCATGTAAAGAGATGGATTGCCCAGAGGATACTGGACCAACATCAGAGAGCTGCAGTAACTTTGCAGTCAGGTGGTGTAAACTTTTCTGGCATCTCTATTTCTTACTTTTATGGGTTAGATAGATACTCTTTGGATTTTATCATTATTCCTTGTTGCAGTTCTTCGTGGGAGCATGGCTAGGAAACACTTCCATGTTCTTAGAGATTCGCGATCATCAGTGCATGGGGAAATTGAGAACCCCATACCTAAGTCTTCGGAAAAAATGGAGGTAATTTTTTTTATATGCAATATTTTATCCATGCTGAGGATGATGTTTGAGGGTTACTGCCTTTGGAATGACTGTTGGTGGTTAGAAATTTCATTTTTATAGTATGAATGCAGTGAGCAAGAAACTAGTACCATCGAAACTATCCGAATAATTTGAGGATGAAATTTCATTATTGATCTAGGAGGGATCAAAAAAAGGTGAACTGCAGAAAGATCAGCTCAGCTGGGTGGATCAGCTTTGGCCTCCAGCATTAGTCAATTGAACCAAAAGGGGGAAAATGATAGAGAGGGAAAATCATACATATCAGGAAAGGGAAGGAAGTTCTGGGTTCTCTGGGTTGTTTCCGGTGCCAGGCAGAACGATTGCTTCTTCTCGGGGTAATTAGTGGCGGTCAGCTGGCTGAGAAGAGGGATCGGAAGATGGAGTTTTGAGAAAGTGCGTCAGAGGAGAGAAGCGTGTTCAAAAGGGAGCTGCAGGTTCTAAACTCCTCCCCTATTAGTCAGTCTTCAAGGGGTATTCCGCCTGGGAGTGACTTACCGAAATTGGCAAATGAGGGGTTTTGGCGATCTTTGTTCTTTTCAGGCGAGGGAAGATTCCCCTATCGATTTTTTTATTTTAAGTTCAGTGGAATTCAGCAAATTTTGTGATGGATGAGCTGGTTCTGGCACAGAAAGGCTTCGGACGATCAAAGATGAAATTCTGGACGGAAATGGGTGACACTGGTTCTGGAACTTCAGTGGCTTGTAAACGCGGCTTTCAAATACGTCATTGTTTGATGACTCGCTGTGTCTGAGCCATATGATTCCGGGATAATTTCTTTTTTTTTTTTATTTTGGAGCGGAGATTGTTACATCATCTCTCATGGATCTCATGGAGAGGAATTGATCGGAGGTTTAAGAGGAATGAGTGAAAACGCGGCGAATTCAGATTTTTCTGTGCTTTTTTCTTCAAATTACTTGTGAGATATTTGTCACTCGGTAATAGTACAGGAATCATATATATATATATATATATACTTGTCTACTGGATGCTCTCAGAAATAACAAGGCAATCATACCAAAGTATGCTTAATAATTGGCAATTGCTTAAAATGATAAAAGTTGGTTGAAGTAGATAGAAGAGCTACCCTTGTTCTAGAGGTTCTAACGTTATATATCCTTTGCGTCTCCTGATGAAATAGAAATTTCCCCCCTCATTTTAACTCTTCATCACGATTATTCCTCAGCATCACCTGCCAGGCCTGGAAGAACTTCAGAGGCGTATTTTTATGGTGGAAAAAGCTCTTCAGGAGAAGGAGGAGGAGAACGTCTCGTTGCGCAGACAGCTCAGGCAGTACGAGGGGAGATGGTCGGAGTATGAGGCGAAAATGAGGTCCATGGAAGAAATGTGGCAGAAGCAGTTGATGTCTCTCCAGGTGATCTTCTTCAGAAATGGCCCCACCTTACGATTCATGGATTCACCTGCTATTTTCCTTGTTTCGTCGTCATAAACTGCCTGCTCCATGGGAAACTGTTGCTACTAGCATGAGATAATCTTTTAAAAAAAATCATTCACTCCAGAAAAAAAATAAGGTGGTTCTATTGTAGTTCAAGCTTTGACTGCAAAATCTTTCTATTGAATCCTAGCTTTGGAAGAACTCTGCTGAAAACATTGAGATGAGCTTTCAAGATACCCACCACCCAGGGATTTTTTGACTGAAGGTTAATTTTTTTTTTTTGAGGACCCGAAAGCAGAGTTGACCATCTCGAGATTGCTTATTCACATATTTGGTAAGTGCCGCTGCGTAAGTAGAGACTGAAGCTTAATGGTGGGTCTGCGTGTTTGTGTGCCAGGTGAGCCTAGCTGCGGCCCGGAGGAGTCTCCCCAGCGATGACGGGGCAGCGCAACCCGGGAAGGTCGACGCCTCGCCGGCCACTCATCTCTACGACTCTGAGGATACCATCTCCATTGATGCTCGGACCCCTGAGGGCACCCCTCCGAAGATCTCTCGCCCTTCTAACACCAGGCCGCTGCCGAGTGATTCTAATGGCGTCTCAAGTGCTGTTCCTCATCTCGCGAGGGAGTTCGAGCAGAAGAAGCAGGGCTTTGAGGACGATGCCCGCTATCTATTCGAGGTAAAATCCGGGCAGGCGGATGCTGGAGCCAACCCGACGGAGGAGCTCAGGAAGCTGAAGCTCCAGTTCGTGGCCTGGAAGAAGGATTACAAGGTGAAGCTGCATGAGACGAAGGTGGCGCTCCAGAAGCATGCGAACCCAGAACCTGAAAAGGCCAGCAAGAGGAAATGGTGGGGCAAGCGAAGCGCAAAGTGAACAGCATGCCATATATATACGTATATTCCTTGTTGGGCAACAGGCCATCTTTTCCAAAAAAGTGGGGGTGGGAGGGGGGGGGGGCTGTATATTCCTTGTTGACTACATAGATTATATATCCTCATTCGCAAGTACGAGGAGGGTCACAGTTCCTGATGGAACGTGAGGGGCCATCATGTACAGTTGCTGCGAGGAGGTATTTATTTTTCCTGTCATCTCAGCTCGTTCCAACCACGGCCGGAAGTGGCGGCGGGGAGAGGCTCCCCACTCCCCTCTTCCACTCTTCCACTCTTCCACCTGATAACAGCTCCTCGCGCCCCGCTCCATCGTCTTTCGTAGAGCTGACGCCGAGAGGACGACCTGCAGATGCGATCGGTGGGTGATTTTCTACGTTAAACAGCCACTCTCTCTTTCTTCCGCGGCGAGGAGCGGCAAGCGAGCTCCGCATAAAGGGCAGAGCTCGTTTTTGAACCAGCCATTGGCAGATTGGCTTCCCTGTCGTCCATGAGCCGGTGAGTCCCACAAGGCGAATGAAACAGGTCTGCCTCAGGTAGCGGCGCCGCCAGCATTCGGCGGTGAATCTCGATTAAGTGGGTTGTAGGCTTGGACTTCCACGGCGATGGTGTGGACTTCCAGGGCCGCCATGGATTTTTCATTACTCATTTGTGCTATCCCTGCCATGAAAAAGACTTATTTTAGTATATCGACCCCTCCCTTCCTCCACAGCCCTTGTGAATCAAGTAGACTCCTTTAGTCTCGGTTTTCAGCTGCTTTCTTTGTGCTCGTGGGACCTCTCCTTCTCCCGCGACCGCTGAAGGAACGGCACGTAGCATGCTTTCGATGTAGTCTTGAGAGAGCCTAGCGACGACCAGTCCGAAGACGCCGAGGCGGTGTTGGTAGTCAACGCTGATGAGCCGGTAGATCGCCGCGAGGAGCTCGGCGAGGTAGGACTGGGGAGCCGCCGGAGCAGAGAGAGAGAGAGAGAGAGAGAGAGAGAGAGAGAGTGAGCTGCATGGGAGTTAACTGTATAGAGGAGCGTGGTGTAGACTAGTGAGAGAAAGAGAGAGGAATAAGACGAGGGCAGTTTAGTTTCTCTGGGATCTATCTCGTCGTCATCTCAAGGCGTGAAACTCCGTCGAGACTGTTATCCACGTCAAGCCAGGGAGGTGAGATATCGTCCCTTTCAAGGAAGAGTAACGGCCGTTTTGTTGCATGGCTAATTACGAGGCGAAGACAGTGGGGGGGTACGTGGCGGACGCCCATGTGGAACTGGATAGAGACGGCAGTCGGATAGCAAACTGGCTCCTCTCAGTTCTCTCCGCAGCCCGTGGGAACGTCTGAGCCCGGAAAGCCTCCCCGAGGAAGAAACGAAGGCACGTTCCCGGAAGACACTGCGGGAAGCCAGGAGCTCGAAATCTCCTCTCCTTGGGACGGATTGAATGCAGAGGAAAGGCCGATCGACAAGTGTCGGTTTAGCTTCGTCCCATCCTCATTTTGTTGCCTTGTGGGCAATCAATTCCACTTTTCCAGCTAGTGAGAGGAAGGCTGGGAAGGCCCCCGTTTTGGCAAGAATTGGGGGGGGGGGGGAGAGAAACTGAGAGAGAGAGCGGAGAGAGGAGAGAGAGAGAGAGAGAGAGAGAGAGAGAGAGAGAGAGAGAGATGTAACACATATCGGGAATGGATTGGCTTTGTCTGACCCATTCCTCCTGGTGGCGTTCAGCATCGATTCGAACCATCAGTCGGATATTATGACGAAGAGCTCTCTAACTTGTGTAGTTCCTGGAGAAGAAGCAAAAACGGGGAAATGAGAGGGGCTTTTCCGTCGATACTCATATCAAGGATGAACACAACGTACCTGGACTTTGAGGATACGATGCCATTAGCGCCGATGTGAATACGTTGACGGGTGGGCAAAGGCTTTGCATTGTCTATTATGCCTCTGATAATTCTGAGAGGATACGATAGTTATGATAGAGCTATTCACAAGGTTGCCCTCCGTCACAAGGGATGTCTGATGGCGATGTTCCAAAGTGATCAGTGTACTGTTTGTTTCTCTTGACGCGTTCGTCATCTTATTGGTATTATCATCTTCCCCGTCCTTCACTCCCTACAACCTTCCAAGGCGGAGCAGTCGCCAGAGAACGTAAAGTAGGCGAAGAAGATGAAGAACGGAGGGCTGCATTGAATGCCTTTCGCCTTTGGTGGCTTGCTCGTTGAGCCCTTTGAAGGAGGGAGACAGGATTGATTCAAACAACAAGAAAGGAGAGACATGGGATCGTTTCCAACCTGGCTCCTTACTGTAGCGATTGGGGTCGGTGTCTCTGTGGAGCTTGACCCAGGCAATTGTACAAAATGACCATACATATATCACACAATTACTGGTTATGTATGATTGTTGACTAGCCTTGATGAAGGTAGAATTTGCATTTTGTTTGCTTTCCTACTTTCATCATACGCTACTGCAAGATAGTGCTGCTCACTCTACACTCATCAATAATCATATTAGGGCAACTGGAGATGAGAATGGCATTGGAGATAGGAGAGAGTAAAGATAGACTCAAAAATCTCCTTTGAAGGCTGGACACCAGAATTGATCTCTAAAGTCTTTAGACAAGAAAAATGAGTAGATGATTCCACATACTTTAATTGGAAACGTTAACCTAACCATACAATTTTTACAACCACATAGTGGAGCCAAATATGAGACTAATTACGATCATTTTTTGATAGAAACTAAACATTGTAGGTATCATCGCCAACAATTTATTTACCTATGCCATGGTTTTTTAGTAAGCTATCATTCCTTACATATGTATGCATGGAGCATCAAAATATCTTATTTATATCTCCATCAATGGTGATTTAATGTGTTTTCATCTGCATTATTAATCGAGCACAACATATTCCATCTTTTAGTCACATTCATGTGTGCCATTAACATATGTATTTGAAATATCTTCCTCTTGTATTTGGACTTAATATAGAAAATAAACGGAAAATTTGAAAAAATTAAAATAATAATAATTACTATTAATATGTTATAATATTAACGTATAAAAGCATTTGTTTCAATCATTGAGCTTTTTGATTTGTCATAGATGTTACAATAAATAAAACTTATATATGTTGACAACATGAAACATCTTTATGAATGGTTTATCTATCTCAAGTCCTTTGTATCCATCTCTACGATCCCACTTCAAATTTAATTTTTTTCTGCATGTAAAATAGAAATCATTCTCAATTAAAATAATTCAAATATCATTTTCATATGTCTATGACTAATGCTACCACCAAGGATTCCCAGTATATGGTAATAATCATGGTCAATGAATAAATAAACATAAATAAACATATCACTTATTTTAGATCATCAAATAATTTATGGATTTAATGGTAATAATTAAGAAACGATTTAATTTTCAATGAGGAAATTAAGCCAGTTCACACCTATTTTTTCCTACATCCAAGTACTGACAAACTGATTGATACGTATTCTTGTTATTATAAATATTTAAGTTAATTTTGTAGTAAAAATGGTCAATGAAGCTGAAGCGGGCATACCTAGGGCCTTGATGTCAGGATGAGAAAGGACTTTATCGTTAATGGTAGACTAGATAAATCAGAAGAGGGAAAAGGTCTTGATGGTTTTAAGTAGGAAACTTAGATCAGCTGGAATCAAGGTTAAAAATCTTCAAACAGGCTACATTTTTCGTATGTAGATGGAAAAGTTGACATCCATATGGTTCCCAAATTATTTTATGGTATATGTATCCAAGATTGTGAAGGTTTGGGATACATGTCAAGGATGATGAAATTATTTTTAAGGGTCATCAGGAGAAAAACGACAAAGGGTATAGATTCTATGACCAAACTGAAAATGGAGGAAAAGAAACATTGGCAAAGATAGACAGAAAGAAACATCCAAATATGAGAAACTACATTCGAAATTATTGAATTCTTCTTTGATAAACTCTTGGTTGATCTGATAGTCAATCAGATTTGTTGGAGTATATTAGTATTTGAGTTAAAAATGTTTGATAGGTTGTTTTTTGCAGCTCATGAGTGAAATAGGTAAGGATGGTGACACACTTGAGGTTTGATGGGCTCTCTATAGGATGAATGTCTTCATATACAATAAATAATTTTAAAATTTTTGATAAAATATGGAAAATTTTGGCTAGAAATGTCAAAACAGGTCCAGAGAAAATAGAGTAGGAGATGTTGTAGCTGAGGTATTAGCTTGGGGTAAAAGTAAATTTTCAGAGTAAAACCAAACTACTTGTAAGGATTGTCCCAGGTTGTTCAGATAAATGAGCTTGTAAAAACCTTATATGTGACGAATTTGGTCAATGGATAAGAAAATTTCATACATCTGGTCAATGATATGGGAAAAGAAATATTAAGGTGGTACAAATCATTGGAAAATGATAACAATATGCACATCTGATATCAAAAAAGTTGAAAATGAGGGTACACAGAAGTATCAAATGTAGGGTCGATCTATTATATAGTATTATGAAGTTGCATACATTGAGAAATAATTTAGTGTGAAAACTTAAATTTTTGTTTGGAAAATAGTAATATAGTGAAACAAGAGAGAGAACATGACATGATTATAGGAAATTTTGTACCTTATTCAGAGGCTAACTATGTAGGATACATATACTGAAATCATTTAAAACTGAAAATACATAGAGACAACGACCAAGGGATATTTTAAAAGGGAAGTGTTATTGCTTTTAGATTCATTATTATTGACGCATAATGCCTACCGTGCAAAGACATCACTTTATATCCAATAACCATGAATTAACAGATACTCTAGAAAACAGTTGAGGATATCTTGAAGAGATAATTGAAAGAATGGAGCTCTTCTTGATGGAGAGACAAGAAGACAGAATATAGCACTGTTGATGCACAATTATGCATGAGGTGGCGACTAATTTATTAAATTTCACATGTTTTTTATTCTATATAAAAAGAACAACTAACTAGTTTCTACCCTACTTGAGTCAGAAAAAATGGAGAGGTGTAAATCATGCAATCAAGGAAAAAAAAATAGAAAATTTATTAGCTTAAATGTAGAACAATCATGACCAAAGAAGCCAAAAATGGTATCAATTAATTTTTATTGTGATCCTATCGACAATGACTGATTGCTGTCAATGGCTATGGATGAAAAACATCATAAAGCCAAACAATGAATAAGTAGAAGCAAGAAGAACTTGACATGGCTCATTTACTACAAACTAAGTTTTATACAGATTTAACCTTCTATAAAAAAGCAAATGCATGTGTAAAGGCAAAGTTGAATCTGCAAAGGAATCTAATATGAACGAAACTCCAAATTTTGTAATAATTTTGAATGTAATTATAGTTCCTTGTCAACATAAACATTGTGCAAACCTTATGAAAAAATAGTTGCATGAGAGGACACTGGAATTGACAACCATTATATGTTAAGATTTTGTTGCAAATGGTTGAAAATGCCATGAAGACATAACTGACAGTTTAATACTAAGCCAAATAGAGAGCTAGAGACAAAACACATTGGCCAGCTTTTTCAAGGGTATTCATAAGATTGTGATCGAGTAGAAGAATTATTTACTACCTGTCAGATCAATTAAAAAATTTAAATGGAAAAGGGGAGAAGAAAGAGATAGAGAAAAGGTAACTCATTATTATAGGACAGCTAAAAATTGAGTTGAGTATTTAATGTGTTTGAATGTAGAATGAAATATAAAGAAATAATCACAAAACAATGATGACCATAATGTAGTATAAAGGCCAATATTAAATTGGAAGAGAAAATTCAACATAGATATGGTCAAGGATGCAAATGAATTAGAGGCCTTCTTCAAAACAATCATTAACTACTATTGAAATTAATGTAAATGTCAAAAAAAAATACATAGGAAAAAAAGTGCAAAACTGAATTTGATAAGAAATTTAATGTTAATACAAGTTCATACTTGAGTAAAGTTGGCCATTATTTTAATGGTGAGGGAATAAATTTTTCAAAGGAAGAAATAACATCATACATTAAAAAGATCACAATGTATACCTTTCCCATCAATCACATATATTCTATTTTAAAATTTCGAGGATATCATGAAAAGGCAACTGAAAGAATCTTATTAAGAATAATAGATATGCATGAAAGACAACACATGACACTATGATGGCAACATTGTGCATCAGCAAACATTAACATAGAAGAATTATTATCTATACAAAAACACAGTTTCTACCAGAAATGGCCTAAATATAAAGATAGGTGCATAAAAAAAATGGAAAAGAAATCTATAAATTATCATTTTTATGATATGAGTATAGAATAACCAATACAGTAGAAGCCCAAGATACTAATAAGAAAATGTTAGATATCCCAACCTTGTCAACTATGCTAAGTAGTTTCATGTGTTTGACTCTACCATAATTTATTTTATAGTAAATTATAGGTCCATTGGTTAGGTAGGAAAAAAAGGACAATATTGTCATAGACATAGATGGACATGTGTCAAAGGCCAGCTCTCAAAGAATCATGAACTAGAAACTAAATTTTGTTGGCCAATGTTACAAAAAAAAAGATATTCATGCAAAAAAATAATGAAATTTTCAGCTAAAGTAAATTTCTTTACTGATGAAAACATATTAAGAACTTGAAGAAGATACAGCACTATTGATGGAATTTGCAACTAACAACTATTCGAAAGATTGGCAAATGGTGAATATGCAGTAATGTGGCAATTAGCTACATAATAGTAATCTAAATATACAGGACGAGAAGAACCACATGACACCACCATCTAAAGGTTATGCACGGTATAATTACCAAGTCAAGAGGAATCATTCAGTTGTAGTGAAATTCATAAGTGGAGTTTATGAAAAAAGAGGGGTGCATGTAGAGATGAAGCACAACAAGATCATGCCAATTGGACAAACTCAAATCTAAAATTTATGATTTTTACTAAAAATGCAGTCTCTATTGGTTAAAATGCCCAAAATAATATCACATGACAATGCACATATCAAAACAATCAATTGGATTGGGATTGCCACAACTGGAGGCTGGCCATGCCAAGACAAGATAACAAGAAATCTACATGCCAATTATAGATAGAGATGAGGAAAATAACTACTCTAGAGGAACCCTTGACTATTGAGTAGATTAATATGAATATGATACTAAAAAAACCTCAAATGAATATCAGAGGAAGAAGAGAATCTACTAAGCATGGAAGAATAAGCTTATATCTATTATTTATGAAGCTTATATGGATAACTCATATAGACATTTGACAAACCTTGAGGAAGAAGATTGAAATAATCTAATGAGTGGCTGTTGTCACCTCAGACCATCTATTGTGCAAGGATTTAAAAATGATGAAAAAATTCAATTAAGAAACCATGGCATAAGTTGGATGATGACACAATACAAAAACCAATTGACATAGAGATAACAAAGATGTAAATTAGGCACATGTAAAGCCATGATGAAGCATTTGTTCTTCAATAAATTATTGATAAATGATGTTAAGAAAAATAGAGCCAGAAAATAGACAAATAAATTGTTAAATAATTAAAATACATGACTACTAAATCTGAAAATGTCAGCATTATTGTTGCTTCTCGACTACTATTAATCTGGTATGTTTATTTCTATAATATAAGCATCTATGGTTACTGTGGGAATCGTTATATGCAAAACATTATAGAAATATTAAAATAATTCAATGAAACACTAACTAAAAATCATCAATTGCATCAGGATTTTTGAGAATGTTAAACAATACCATTGGCACTAAATAGACACTATGTCAAGAAATAAATAGAAGTCCAAATAAAAAGTTGAGGAATTATTCAATACTGATATGATTTATCATTTTATATCATATTGGAGGAAAATGAATATCATTATATAAAATTACTAATAAATATAAAATTATTATTGGTGTTATTTTAGTAATGCAACATCATTTCTGAATAAATGTTGGAAGGCAGAAAACATGTTATTTTACCTGACATAGTTTTAAGAGAACTTTTATTATTCATAAAAATTAAATGTGAGATTATTGCAAATACTTAATCATGTCATCAAGACTAAATCGAAAACACTCACTAAAGCCCAACGTAGAGGTAGGAAATGAAAACCATGTCATAACTACAGGCTAGGCTCTACATGAGGGGGAGGCCAACTTGGGAGTAACCATTACAAATGACAGAACTGGTAAGAAACCATCGCAGCACAGAAAGGTAAGTGATAGAGAAAAAAAACCAATGTAGATCCATTGTGAAAAATACTTATATCTCAGATTTATTACTATTGCAACATGCGCCTTCATGAGAATGGAAAAAGAATTAACTAGATGATGAGGGAGTAATGCTTAGCCACAACTATCAATCGAGGTAAACACAACCACGCATAGGGAACGATCCAAATTCATCATCATCATCATCATCTTCTAGGAAGAATGTCTGAAAGATTCCAGGTTTCTCAATAAAAGACTGGCAACGAAAGGAAATAACTCTGTCCATGAAATATCTGCAAGTACAACCATTAAACAAAAAGACAACATATAAGACATTAAACCAGTAAGCCGACGACACCCAACACAAACCATTATTATCATCACTGAGCTGTGAGAATGTCAAAACGCCGAGCAAAACCTCTAGCCCTACTCAAAATTAAACCACCTCAGCATGCAGGCTGTATGGTAACTATCCCCACAGGGCATTGTCGTGCCGTCTGCGCCCATATATACGTTTCCCTTGCACATAGGACAGACCCCCGCGAGGGGAGGCAACCTCGGTGCGGGGGCCACAGCACTCACGGATGCCCCACCCCCTCTGGGCTCCCTAAGCATGAGTCTGTGCGAGGCGTTTCCCTGGTCGTAGGCAACCTCAGTAACCACCTCAATAGTCAGGGCTGCCGTCATTGCCTTGTGGTCCAGAAAACCCGCTTTATTGATGGCGTCATTGAGGATCGTGCTGACATCACAACGAATCTGGCGGCCGGCGGCCTCGGGGAGGCGCCCCCCGAGAAACAGCAGCGGGGCGTCGAGGACCCGGAAAGGCTTCGCCAGAACATTCTCACGGTTTCCCTCGTCGGCCTGCAAGAGAGAGAAGAAGTTGATGGAGTGGAAAGGTGGCGTCAGGTCTCTCTCGGCGATCACACTCTCCGCCATCAGCTTCCACTTGTTTGTGATGGTAAACTCCATCTTCGTGTCTGCGGGTCCATATTCCATGCGGGCATTGAAGCTGGCAGGGCCGCCGGAGACGGAGGTTAGGGTGCGAAGGTTCACCTCGCACCAGCCATTAGTCAAGGGGAGCTTGACCTTGCTCTTGCTGGATCTGGCATCGAAGGACATGGCTCCTGTGCTGCGGCTACTGGCTGAGGCGAAGACGATACTGGCGTCGGGGGAGGGACCGGCGGAGGCAGCGAGATAGGTTCAGAAGGCAGGCAGGGTTTGTGGGGAGTATTTATAGGACAAGAGGTTCATTCTTTTCTGCCCATTCCAGGGTAAAAGGCAGGTTCCTTTTCCCCTGCGCTGGATTCCCGCAAAATGGCTGACGCCCATAGCCTCTTCCTCCCGGAGAATGACACGTAATTGGTAGGTCTCCAGACGAGGGAACTGGCCTCCCTCTCTGCGATTCCAGGGTCACTGTTATTCTTTAAGGGCGGCTCACTGTCAAAATATTTTTAAATAAAACGGCGATGATGTCCCGCGCTCCGTCTCCGACTCTGCGGCGATGATGTCCCAGCTCTCGTCCTCGCAGTCGTTTCCAACGGCAACAGGGCCCTCACAGCATGGTTCGAGGTGCACAGGCCACGAGGACAAGGAGCATACGGACGGCGAAAGCAGGAGAGAGTCATTTATCCGGCTAGTCGCCATTGTCTCTTCCCCTGCCCCCTTATTCAAGAACCTTCCCCTGGTGTTTTCCCATTCACTACTGATTGTCCCTCTTTCGGCCACGACCTCACAGAAAGGATGACTGCGAGGTCTGCGCATGTGAAGGAAGCCATGGCCGGATGATGTGGCCAACAAAGGGCTTCTCCTTCGATGGACACGAACGAAACCAATTAGACCAGCCGATGCTAGAGATAGAGTTAACCTCAGAAGAACGTCCACAATCCTCTGCAGATAAATTCGTTCAGGTTTCAGCACCACAACAACCTTGGAGGGTGGAATCCAAGAGGAGCGAGTAGAAGATTTGCAGAATGCACTGGAAGTGCCTGAAAAGTATAGTGGAGACGCGACCAAGACAGAAACTATCCTAACGTTCAGGGTTATGGGGGAGCACATTGCTACAGTTCGGGGTGTTCGATGAAGCGCCTGTCAACTTCGCTGTCGAAGAACTTTGACACGTTTCAAGCAAACCTAGGACAGATTCGAGTGTTCTGAGGAGCCATCTGAATGAGATTCGCGAGGTGATCGCAATTCTTAAAGTAGCCTTCGTCTGAAGCTCATCTTCAACCAGGAATCTGTGCGGCCATTGACTCTCAGATTCTGGTGAACTGAGGAATTTACTAGTATTTATTTATTGATTGATTTCAATCCTTTATGTTTTATGAATCGTATTATCTGATGTAAGAAAGGTATGGGAAAACTCAAGCGGTATGTAGCGTTGGGAGATTTATAGGTTAGGATATCTATGCGAATCTCAATGCTCAGGCCCTGAGCATTGAGATTCGCATTGTCGTATTCAAGTTGAGCATGAGATGAAGTGCATCAAAACATTCATTCAATAGGTGGTTAGAGGTTAATTTCATTAATACATCGAAGGACTTTCCACATTGAGTTGGACCCCGTTTTTAAAATGAACTATTTGAAGGAAGAATGGCAGAGACGTAACCCATTGAGGAAATCAAGTCTACAATTATATCGGTGTTAATCCCGTGTTGTAGTGAGGAGAAGAGGGAAGATCATAACCACTGAAAACAGGAAAGATGATCGCCCTTCGCTGCCATTGGTGTCTCTTAGCCGCAGTGGAAGTGCAGACACCGGATAAAAAGTTTAAAGAGGATGTGGCGTCCATGTCTTTTGACTGCTTGAGCTCGATGTGCTTTGCACGGAGTTTTACTAGAGGGGAGAGGAAAAAGGACAAGAGCAAGAGGAAACAAGACGAAGAAATGGATTCTTTGACGGTGTAAACGGTATCTTAAACTGGTGATCAGGATTAGCAAATGAAACCTAAATACGGAAGATCAACAAATATGCGAATTAAGTAAGGACTTGCCTCGAGTATCGAATTATGACGGTCCTATCAATATCGTTATATAAGTATTAATATTATGAATTTGAACTTATAAAATAAACATTAAATATTTTATCAAAACGAGGATTATTACCAACATTCTATTATAAATACTCCATTTCCACATCTTTGGGACGTGGGGCATCAGCAAACCTGGCGCAGTAGCCAATTGATTTGTGAGTTTTCCATTATTTTCTTTATTTTTCTTCCTTCTATGAAGGCATCCAAATTTCCTCTCACAATCTGATGGGGGTCTTAGTCTAGAATAGTCGATTCAACATATCCTATACCAGATTCCAGTCACTCGATCAATCTTTGTCACCCTACGCAGTAAGATTCCTGACAGTTATCAAAAGTGTACGTCATTCTGTCTAAACATTCTAATTGCAATCCTCATCATAATTGTCTCGACATGGTTGAATCCTGGTAAAGCCCTTAAATCTTCCTTTCAAAGTGTTGGATCTAACCATGACACTCTTTCTCATATAGCTGTAGAAAGGAATGCAATCGTATGAGCACGCTATCAAAAAAGATACCTACATATTCTTATTTTTAATGCTTTTCTAAGCTCCGATACGATGAGGATTTATTCATTAAGATGTTTACAATGTATTCTATGGAATGGATTAACAAGCTTTTTGTAAGCACGTGTAGCCTATGAAAAAATAGGATTATACACAAAGTTTATCAGCTGCCAACTAAGTTTCAAACAGCAGGCTACAGACGACCTCTGAATATCAACTACTGAAATTAAGAGTCAAATCTATAACTTAATAGTCGACAACCACATCTGTTGACAGGCAAATACCTAAGTGCTAATTGAGATGATGGCACGACATGAAGGCCAAGATTTGCAAAACTACTATTGCAACTTACCAAAACTACCAACCAAAAAATCCGAAAACCTAGACACTCTACTTCCGTCAAGGAGATAACTTCCTGCATTATATTATTGGTAATTTCAAGGTATAAAATAACCTTGATAAGATAAATCTGCAAAGACTTCCACCCATTCGGAAGTTTCAAGAT
Organism: Spirodela polyrhiza; assembly: GCA_024713555.1. Classification (NCBI taxonomy): domain Eukaryota; kingdom Viridiplantae; phylum Streptophyta; class Magnoliopsida; order Alismatales; family Araceae; genus Spirodela; species Spirodela polyrhiza. The sequence goes on from CM046531.1 coordinate 9,066,569, forward strand.
GATGAAGCTCTCTTCCGAAGAGCCCACAATCTGCACGAAGTTTGTATTTGAGGCACTCCCATTGTAGGAAACGAGAAAATCGAGGAAACCGGAAGATATGTTGATGACGGAATTTACCTACAATAATTGGTGAACTTATCTCTGACGAGCAATATTTTAAAGGATGCGAAGGTTAGGTAAATAACGTGGACGAAGAAAAATCCGGAAGGCATAACTCCAAAAACTCGGGGTGCTGTAGAAGATAGAAACTATTTTGATTCAGTGATTTCTCGAGTTTGTTGAAAAGATATGGTAGATAAAAAAATTGGAACAGGTTCACAAAACAGTGATTTCCTAACTTTGACGAAATTTTCGGAAAACGTTGAGAGTCATAAAAAACTGATGATCTCGTAATGAAAATATTGCCTTTGGACGAGAAATGAAGATCAACAGATATCATTTCGAATGTTCGGACGAGCCCCAGACATGAGATGGATATGGTCGAATATGGTAATCTATAACCACGGTCTGGAAAAAGTAATTAGCAAGTAGATATCAAATTAGATTAAGAGATTGAGATAGTAACGGAGATAAAAGGACAAAAAATATGACTCATGTGCAAAGAAAAACCTCGTGTCTAATTTCTATCCTCTTTATATGTTTATGAGCCTTGTTGCCTCAGGCTGATGCAGCAGTGGATCAAGCACTGGTCGCTCTCCTCGCAGCTCCCTCAGGGTTTTCTTATTAGTCTAAGAAAAGTGATTGATCTCAATATGAAAGACAAATAAAATTTTAAATGAAGATAAAAAATAAAAACTTTTATTCCAATAATGTGTGCAATATGATTCTGATTCCAATTTCATCTGATCGTATAATTGTTTATGCATGGTACTTAATTTCAAGACGCAGAAGCCATTTACACTCTAGAACCAATCCTGATATATATGATAAGAAGTATGCGTTCTATTATCGATATGTTTTCTCATGTTAAAAAGATGCAGCTAGTTCTATTCGAATGAAAGACAATATAGTTATGATTGCCATTAATTTGAGTTATCTATTATCGATAATGGTCAGTGATATATGGAATGTGCGTAATATGTTTGAATAAATAAAGAATAAAAAAAATGTGCCAGCTAATTATGAGTCATTCGAACTTTGGAAAAAATTGGTATAAGTCATCTGCTAGTGAACAGGTATAAAGTAAAGACAATCCAAAAACCAAATAGAATGAAAAATAAGCTCGTCTAAAATAAATTATAAATAGTAATTTATTTTAGTAAATTGAAATGTAAATAAGTTAAAAAATAAAAATGAATGCCAATTTGTATTATGTGAAAATTTTTATGCTTATAACTTTTTATTTTCGGATAATTTTAACTTATTGTTGAAAATTTCAATAACGTTGGGAAAATCAGTATGTTTAAGAAAGGCCTTGACTTTAGGAATTTATGTGATTTAGATACAAGAGGTAAATACATGGTATATTAGAGAATTCAAATACTTATAAAATAATTTTTAAACTCATATAAAGATTCATTAATCAGATGCGTGGAGAAAAGGATTGTGGACATCAATTCAAACTGATCGCTATCAAGATAAATTGTCTATTTCCAACACAAACTAAACAGCAGAGGTTTTTATGATAAATAATAGTGGCCAAAATCATTTTTGAAATATTTTAATTATCATGGTAATTTTCAATTTTACTTTCTAACGATTTTTAGGAGAAGATGAAATTAACTCTGTGTTGCCGGGCTTTATTTTTACTCTATCACTCAGCATTAAGAATACTGTACATACATGATGAAACAAATAAATGTAACAAAAAATAATACAGGAATGGACATATGCTATTTGTAATGAAACCTCATTACAAGGTTATATCAACTGTTTGGAGGAAACATGTCCAAGTAATCAAAGGAGCAATATCAGATAACACATGTATACATCAAACGTAAAAGGTTATATCAACTGCAAACATATTTTTTTCTTACGTTACAAAATACACATTTTCATTATTTTTTGCCCAAAGTATAGATTATTAAAATGTTCAGTCCTAGATACATGATATTCCCGGCACAAGTGTGTCAAGAGGATACCACATTCCTAAGCCTAACAGGAATATCTACTATGCTCATGGATGGCCCTTTGTCTTCATCGTTGAGAATATATGGGACTAAGATACACAAGAAATATGTACTTGGTAGAGAAAATTCACACATTCAGATGAATGAAAAAGGAACGATAATATTATAATCCTCGAATCCTGATAATCAGATACTTACGCTAATATTGAGGACTGTAGATAGAAGATGATGAATTCACTACTTGGGACATGTTGATATTGGTGATATGTTCTACGTACGAACCCCACGACTCTAAACTGATACCAAGCGTCTCCAAACCGAACTTTTATGGTTAATTATACATTAAATTGGTTCCCTATCTGCATACACAGTGTAAATTTCGGGATTTACTCTGAAATATACGCGTAATGCATATCTCCCTGTGGCACCATTGTTGACTATTCTAAAGGTCTGGGTCTTTAGAAGGTTTATTGATAGAAGTGAACCGTCTATTCCAGGATGCCGTGTCACTCCCTTTTTTATTCTATTTAATGTTATTCTGTGTCAAATGAAGAACTAAGAGATAGAATGAATTCTATGTGAGCATTTCTCCACCCCTTTCCTTTTCCTTGTTTCTGATAGGATAAAAGAATTCACACCTGAATTTTCGAAGGATAGTCATTTAAACCTAGAATTTCCCCAGAAGGAAACCAGTATGCCAAGGAGACAAATCTGTGGATACAGTCTGCAACCAAATAACTTGTCTGAAGAAATCCAAATTTCTCCTACAGGAGTGACAACAGTAACGAAATAATTTAGTCCCGAGAATAACCACGGAAGCAAAAATATAAAAGATAACTGAGAAGATTCCCCCACATGATTCGAGAACGCCAAACATCGTCAGCAGTCAACTGATTATCCCTCGAAGCAAAAACCCACTCTAGCTTAAGCCAACAAACCTCTTCATGCATGTCATGTGGTAGCGGTGGCCGCAGGGCAACTTCATGACGTCTTCCCCTGCATGGATGATTTCCCTGCACAGCGTGCAGCCCAACGCGGGGCGAATCAACGGCGCGTCGGCGCGGCGATTCGTCGGTGGCCCGGCAGCAGCTCCCCCCTGCTGCTCCCTCTCCTTCCGCATCAGACTGTCCGCAGGGTACTCGTTGTGGTTGATTTCCAATACCATCTCCATGGTCACAGCAACCCGCATCGTCCGGTGCCCGAGAAAACTTGCCATCTTGATCGCGTCATCGAGGAACTCACCAACGTCTCTCTGAACCTGGCGGGTTACGTCGCTGGGAAGGCGATCGGAGAGGTACAGGAACCGCGAGTTGAAAACCTGGCTCAGCACGTTCCTGTTCTTGCCGTTGACCTCCTCCTCATCCAAGAGAGAGAAGAAGTCGACGACATGGAGTGGCGCCCTAAGGGGCCTGTCGACAAGCACCTGGTCCTCCACCACCAGCCGCCATTTATCGGTGGCAATGACCTCCATCTTCGTATCGGCTGGGCCCCGTCCGAGCACTTCGTTTTCGGCGGGGCTGCCTGCGACGGAGCTTATTAAAGCCATGGTCACGTCACACCGACCCTGAGCAAAGGCGAAGTTGAGGGTTTTCTTGTTGGATCTGAAATCGAAAGACATGGTTTGTTTACTGAGATGAGCTTTGGAGAAGATGATGGCGGCGGCTGCAGCTGGTCGAGATAGAGAGGGAGGTTCGTCTGTCGAGCGACTGTTTGGGGGCATAACATGACCTGCGCTCGCTTCTGTCGTTTCGATGGTCAAAAGCGAGGGAATGTTGGCTGTTTTGCCGCGCACAAAACCCTAGATTCCCATCCTCTCCCCTTCCGACAACTACAGAAAAAGAACGCCACCTGGACGCCCGGACGTGTCTCGGAAGGTGACTGTTGGAAAAACACGACAAGGGCGGCGATAGATGGGCAAGATACGGGACGACCGCTGTTAGGGGATCGCAAATTATGAGTACGGAATAAGGGAATGGGGTGGAAATAGCAAATGGAGCTTTTTATGGCTGTTCTATGGGTATTGATGGCTTGAACGACAATGTTCCAATACCAACATCAAAATCTTATTTTAAAATAAATTAAAAAGATTTAATATATTTTATAATTCTTCTTGAACTTCACCATGAATATTTATTTAATTTTATTTCTAGAAGTTTAAATTAATGAGTGAGATACGATGTACGTTATGGAGACACAATACTTGACACAATGTATTCTTTTTGGGGGGAATTCAAAAAGTCGAGATTATTTTAGTAGGTAAGGAATGAGGGAAGAGGGTGATATATGAAATGATCTGTGGTTGGTGTGAGGTATTGATGGCTTGTAAACATGATTAAACATTTGAATCTTGCTTTTTATAAATTGAAATATTTTATTATAGAAATCATCTTAAACCTCACCCTAGTCTTTTTTGTGAAATTATAACTCTTTAATCATGAATTAATGAGAGAGATACGATATTCTTTGTACAGATTTGATACTAGAAGAACACCAACTTAACTTTAGAAGACCAAACAATGAGCCCCATATGACCTCTAGTACCAATCTGCACAAATGACATCATATCTCTCTCATTAATTTATGAGTACAGAGTTATAATTTCATAAAATGACCAAGGGTGAGGCTGAAGATGATTTCTACAATCAAGTAAATGTTATAATTTACTAAAAAATGTGATTTAGGTGCTTGTATGTATTCACTATTGATCAAGCCATCTATTAACTATTTCTTCCCCTACCACATTCCATACATTCTAAAATAATATGAACTATTTGAATTCTTGCCAACTTACCTTGCAAGCAACAATGATTACATATAAACATCTGAACCCCATTTTTAAATAAATTCTAACTATTATTTTATTATATAAATCAGCTTGAGCCTTATCCTTGTTCTTTTTATGGAATTATAACCATAGTCATGGATTAATAAGAGAGATACAAGGTACTTTGTGGGGATTCAATATTAGAGGAAAAATGGAGCTCAATCTTTGAATTTCCTACCTAGGTAAATCGTTGTGTCCTTTGGCAGAAACTCAAAATGTTGAACTAGTTTGCATTGTAAGGAACATGGCAGGGGGTGTAAATAGTGAATGTAATTCTGCATGACTGGTGTGAGGTATTGATTGCTTGAAAAATAATAATTACATCCAAATATTCAGGAATTCAAAATTTTTATGTTATTTTAAAACGTAAGGAACCTAGTAGGGGACATAAATTGTGAATGAAGTTTTGTGTGACTGGTGTGTGGTCATGATCAATTATGATTGTATACAATCATATGAACCTCATTTTTAATACATTGAAACAATTATTTTGATATAGAAATTGTGTTGAGCCTAACCCTTATCATTTTTTTATGAAAGTATAACTCTATCCTCATGAATGAATAAAAGATATATGAGGTATTTAGGGGGATTTGGTACTAGAGTTCATATGAAGCTCATTCTTGGAATTTCCTATCAAGGCAAGTTGGTGTCTTTTGGAGGGAATTCAAAAAAATTATATTACTTTGTAATGTAAGGAATGTGGAAGGAGGTAGAAATAATCAAGGGAGTACTATGTGGCTGGTGTGACATATGGCTTGAATAGTAATGATTGCATGGAAACATATAAACCTTATTTTTCAATAATTACAACATTTACTTCACCATATGTACCATATTGAGCCTCACCATTTTTCTTTTTATGCAATTATAGCTCTGTACTCATGAATTAATGATAGAGATACAAAATATCTTATAGGGATTCAATATGAGAGGTCATATGGAGCTTATTTTTTGAATTTTCCCACTTGTGCTATTGGAGAGAATTCAAAAAGTCTAGAAAGATTTATGGGAAATGAGGAATGGGTAAGAAATAGTGAGTTGAGTTCTCTATGGCTAGTGTGAGGTATTGATGGCTTGACTAACCATGATTATGTAGAAGCATCTTAACATTATGTTTTAATAAATTTTATTCCTTAGTTAATTATAGAAAATTTCTTAAACCTCACCTGCAATCTTTTTATGGAGTTATAATTTTGTACTCATGAATTAATGATGGAGATACAAGATACTTCATGGGGATTTGATTCAATATGAGTGCTCATATGGATCTCATTTTTTGAATTTCCTATGAAGACAATTTTGTGTTTTTTTGAAAATAATAATACAAATTATTATTCAATAATATAGAAACATCTTATTTTGACATGACTCAGATATCTTCTTCTGAAAACTATAGCAAAAGAATGCTACATGGAAGACAATACATCTTTCAGAAAAAACTTTTTGGAAAACATGATCAGGTCAACAAAGGATCAGACAAGTTGTGGGATGATGAGTGTCAAGGGTGTGAATAAGGAATGACATAAAGGGGTGAAAGTATAAGATGAAGCTTTATATGACTGTTTGTTGTATAAATGACTTGAATGGCACATTCAATGCCAACATGTAAATTTTTTGGAGTATAACATAAAAGTGTTCATTTGTCTCATTTCAATTTTTAATAGTGAGGAAATATGGATTATTTTTGCACTGCCTAAAGAGTTATACTTCATATTTCTATGTTAATTAAAACAAGAAAATGGTATGTGAATGTCAGGACATCTCTAGGAAGGCAATAATGACTAGGAGAACACAACAAGGGCAAAATGAGGTAAGAGATCAGATGACCACAGGAAGGGCAGGACTTCAATAGTTTTACAATTGGCTAGTCCACTAGTATCAAAAGTGGAAGGTATTCCTTAAGAATAGATCTACAAAGTCTTTTTGTCAATATTTTGAATCTTGAGCCCCAATTAGGCTAAGCATGCAACTAGAGAAGGGTATGAATTGATTCTCAAGTTATGTTTTTTATAACATGCTATTTATTGCCTTAACATCATGTGTTTTTCATAATTATTTTCATGAAAAATAATCACATACGCATGTTATCAGGGTTAAAATGATTAATTCTATTTTTAGAGTGATACTCTAATTTTTCTAATTTTTTTGGTGTTTTATGGAATTTTGTTACATTACATTCATAGAGATATTTATTTTAGAAGTCAGAATATATTTTTTATATGCCTCTTTTGGGAGTTAATTGTGTGGATTGAGGAAACCCTAAAAAGATGTGGCTGTAGTGCCAATGTGATAAAAGAGAGAGAAAACAAAAAAAAACAACTATCATTTGTCAAACTTCTAGGCTTGATTTTGACAATATAGAAGATGGATTGAGCTCAAATTTGGAGGACAACTTCATCTTTTTGTCCTCTATCTATCTATGTCTTCTAATGTATAAGGAGAAATACCGATCTTTCTAAAGACTATTTTTAGACTTACTCCTACATTGGTAGGACAAATGAATGAAAGTGAGTTTAGAGATCTGCCAAGGTGTTCTTGGTGTCATTGTTGATTGGAGGGCAACAATAGAGAGGTGGAGGACCTCATCTGCTGCTGCAAAATGCCTTAATCCTAGTGGGATAAAAGGATCTAAGGTGAGTTCCTTGCATCTGCATTGTCATCTCCTTCTCAACATCTATCTTTTCATCCCTCCATCACTCCTACACCTACATTCTTTCAATCCATAACCCTTTTTCCTTCCACATCTTTTTTTAATCATTATATTCTTTATAAGCATTAAATCACACCTCCTCACCTCATCACATATCTCATATTTCTCCCTCTATCACTTATTTTATACCATATCATCTATCATCTTTCAAACACCATTTAAAGAGAAATTAAATTCCTAATCGATGTTCCCTATGTAGACAACCTCACTCACCACTATCTAGCCATAATTAGAGAGTAAAGGTTTATAAATTTCATGGCAAAAACTCAAATCCCCATTGACATTTTATTACCCCTAAATCTGATTTTATCACTTTTCTTATTCTGTTTTGAATATCTTAATTTTTTCTCATATAATGAATTAACTAAGATATAAGGAGGAAAATAAACATATAGATTTTTAAAGTAGTTGGTGCATCCTTTTTGGCTCACGTCCACCATCGAGATCATAGTCTCAAATTTACCATTGCTATCTAGAGATTACAAATGATTTCGTTGGATCAATGCCCTTCTTAGGTGATAAATATACATAAATTTACTTTTCCACACTTGACACAAGGCCCTAACTAGTGCTTGAAATCCATAACAAATGCTTCTTGAGTACCTTCACTTATTCAGCAACACAAAAATAAAAGTCTAGCAAGCAACCAATATGATGATGGGCAACATGCAGACTCTCTTAGTTTTTCTTAATTTATCTTTTATATATCTGCATCTTTACATAATGTCAATGGAATTCATCTTTTTATTCTTATGGGGCCAAATAGACTGCTCAACAATTAATTGAGTGGATGTTAATGGGCCATGCATGTAACTGAAATGCATATAGAAAACCTTTCTAAATCTCATGTAATTCATAAAAAATTAAATACCTCTAAATTTGACACAACCTTAGTTCCACTAGATTCTTTGTTAAGATTTCCAATGAATAATTGCATGTATAATCTTGTAGCTAAAAAATTATTTTAACCAAGTGGGTTACAAATTTAGATCCTCTTATTGTCATATGAAATTTTGAATTCAATATTGTGTTCATCTATCATGAAATGGTGCGGCTAAATTAGATGATAATTTTTTTAATAAATAGTGAAGTATTTATAATATATTGAAAATATTAAAGGGAGTAATATATAGAGTTTCCAACTAATATTGAAAGCATATATTTTGAATATAACATCATGACAACAAAGATTTTCTAGGAATAAATGGATGCTGATTTTGTGATATGTGAAATGTAGGAATTTGATCTTATGATTGTTGAACTATGTCAATATTTCAAAGTTTTAAAATAGGTTATATTTTTATTCCAAAATATATTTCATATATGAAATTAGGCATTGAACCCCATTTTAGGGTGTTTTTCATATCTAGTTTACCTTGTTAAATATAAATCTCAAAGGCTTTTCCAAAAAGCTCATATTATAGTTACATTTCCATTTCAAATATTATTCTATTTAGCTTTAATTTCAATTACCAACGAGAGTAATGATGCATAAGGTTTTATGAAAAGAGGTCAATGAGATAAGTATAAATAATTATTTATTGATTATTTTATACTAATATAAGTATTGTGCTATTTTTAGTTTTAAAAAATATATCATACATTTATTTTTAAAATAAGAATTTTAACTTAGCCATATTAAAATCAATTAATGTCAAACAACTAGCAACATCAACACATCTACTACATATATAATAGCTTGCTTGGTGGAGACCATAACATATATCAAACTGCCTACAATACTACCGCACACAATCTCCTCCACATATTCCCACTCCCCCATTGCCTTAGGTGATAGATCATTTGAAAGTTTGAAGTGCAAGAAAAAGGGTACCTAGACTTGGTGTATGAAAATTAAGACATTGATGGCAATGGGAGAATATTAATGTGGATATTTATTTTAACTCTCTCCCTCTCTCTCTCTCTATTTGTCTATCTCTGTCTCTGTCTCTGTCTCTACCTCTCTGTCTCTCTTTCACCACTCTTCAGTGGTTCAAGACTAGGGCTGGCTATAGGACAAGATCCCAAGAGTCTCTCTTCTATTCATGCAAGTTTAAATGAATTTATTTCATCCTATTCTTGTGTGATTGAGAGAGGTTATCAAGGAGCAAGGGAGAAAAGAACCTAGAGGAGAAAGCACACCCACCTGCCACTGATTATAGCCCTGGATTGACGAGGAAGACCCTAAGGTAGGTGCATCATTCTCCATTAGCTCCAAAGTTAGGTAGGTTAGTATTAACATTTAGTAACAGATCAAAAACTCACATCACTCCTTTCATAAATCACCTTGTCCACCCTAGTATCTCACCCTTGGGCTTGAGATGTATTTAGACCTAGTTCCACTTTATCTCCCTCTTTCTCATCTCACTTATTGCATGCCTTCTTTCTCTAATTAATCCTAGAATAAATATTAAAAAAAGATCTAAGGCTATTCCATATGAAGATGACCCTAGCTCAATACATTCTACTTAATCCATCAAGAGTTAGGCTTATAAATATTTTAAGTAAGCCCTAGTTTAGATTGATGAGACCTAAATTTAGAGTTTATCAGCAGTCAGCTAAGTAGTTTCTACCTTTGTTTGCTTGAAATGGTTTATCTAATTTCAAGTTGTTCCATCTATCCCACACCACCCATGATTTAGCCATTATCTCTGTGAGAATCGATCCATGAACAAACCATTTCTCCTTTATAAATGGATGCCTCCTTCCTCTTATATTAAATGTTGGCATTTAATGTGCTAACTTAAAAGGCAAGCCACATTAAATAGCATGGGCAACAACAAGCAAGCAATGAGATTAAGCCTTTTAATCTACATTTTATCATATTTTCAATGTATTTTGAGTTCCATTTCCATTTTAAAAAATAATAAGACTCCTATCTAACAGATAGGAGCAAGCTCATGGATTTATTTCATTTTTTCCCTTTTTTTCGGTTTTTTGTTTACTTGATGAAAATTAAGTTTCTTACGATTGTTCCTATCCATTTAGTCTTATATATCACTCGATTTTCATAGGATGAATGGAAATTGTTCCCTCATTTTTATGCTGGTAGATAATGTGTTAGAATCTTATTTTCAACTCATTTTTGTGATTTATAAGTTTTTAGGTCAAACTTTAGCTTTTTAGGATTACTAGGATTATTTTATTTCAAGAGATTAGTTAGTTTTCTTTGGATCCAATTGAAAATCATCTTCTCATTTCACAACAATCATATTTTCTCTCTCCTTCCCTATTTTCTCGATTTCAAATTTATTTTTCATTATTTCGTTTATTTTATTTTATTAATCGTCTCCACAATTTTCTCTTGAAAATTTTGCAGAACTAGAGTCGCTTATCAATATTGAGCATGGAACATATCAAATTTGAAAGTGTTAGTGCTCTGGAACTTCAGAAGATTTAAAGCATGGAGAAGATTATTTTCTTTTCCATTTTAAAAATTATTTAGAACAAAAAATTGATATTCATATTGGCGATCATCCTTGTGAATGACTTGAATTCACCAAAATTTATTTTAAATTCTTGTTTTGAATTTGATCTTTTTGTTTACACCAAAGATAAACATGTAGGGACAGTTTACCTTCAATTTTCGCATTTCAGTTTATTTCCTTAGTTCAGAACCATTGCCGTTGATTTTTGTTCTAACTTGGAACACTATTTTGTTTCTACATATTGTCCATTCTCCCTTCTAACTTCCCCCTTCTTCAAGCAACATTTCGGTGATACTGTCTTTTTTCTGACAAAGTTGTAACAGCGGCGATTAAGAATTTGAGGAGTAGCTATTGGAGTTTTTTGCCCTTTTCGTTCAGAACATAATTTCACATTATAATTTGACAGTTATTCCTATGAATCGATTTAAATCCGTTAAATCTTTGAAACTATTTCCATGTTTTATCTTAAGTTATAAATATTGAAATTGACATATTTTAATTCAAGTATTCAAATGTGGTCACATTTTGATGATATTGTCAATGGTGGTTCACTCAATTTAGTGTCAATTTGATGTTCTCAATTAATTAACACTTTGTTGAATTTTTTATTTACTTTTGTTTTATTGCAGCTGGGGGAAAAAAGGGCAACATTAGAAGTGACAAGATTGACATAAACCCATGAAGAATCAAGAATTGTGTTGAACTCATTATCATAATTCTAGTCACTTCTGGGGTAAAGTTGATTTATTTCATGTTTTGATATTGATCATAATAAATGTAGTCTGTTTGTCTTCGTATTTCTATATTTTTCCTTGAATCTGTGTTCTTTTATGTCGTGTTCTTGACAAGAAAAAAAAAGTCTTGTAGCTGCAGTGCAATCTTAAAATATTCACATAGCTAGAACCTACAGAACCTATGTATAACCCTAGTTTATGAGATTAATATAGTCTAATGGAGGATACTTCCTAAGATATTAATGCTTATGGAGAAATATCACAAGAAAGATTTGCCGATAATTGTTGGAGGCAAGTGAGACTGCATATTTGAAAATTTACAACAAACGATAGAACACTTCAATCCGAATTCTTTGTCTGATTCTTCTCCCTTATTTAGCCATTTTCTTTATTCCAATTCTAATAATTTTTCTGAATGTCAGCATTATTTATTAACTCCACCTTTATTTGGCCAAGACACAACATTTGCAAACCCACAATCTTCTAATCCTAGAGATATCTACTTTCCAAACAACAGTAATTAGGATTGGATAGGTTCTCTTGACTTCAGCTATATCATTCATGTATCCCGTTTAGTACCTTGAGAACCTACATTTTCATCATCATCCTATCATGAAAGCCATATAGAATCACCTTGTCTTCCTTCCAGCACTCAGCTTACTTCACATACGTTTATAGCATTGCATGCAAAGTATGACGCCCAATGGACTCAATTCTTTCAATACCCGCTGGAGCAACTAAGGACTAATTAGGAAAAAATAAAAAATTAATTAATAATTTATATACAGGCAGCAAGAATAATTAGAGCAAACAATAGGAAATGATAAGAAATTTAGTGCTTGGTATAAGAATAAGAATTATTCCTTTTGTATTTTAGAAAATTTTAATATTAAAATTTAATTATCATATCCTCAAAGCCATAATGTTCATGGATATTTTTTCCTTCCAGAAACTACTGTCCTTGAGTATCAAAATTAAAGAGGAAGCATTGAGCGAGTGCATGAACCACTAACATGAAACAAGAATATTAAGGAGAAGAGGTAGAAGTAGAAATCAGAGTGAAATCATTTACTGCCGACAGTTGATTGATGGATATTGTGAGGACGAAGAGAAGGAAATTTTAGATGAAGAAAAATTATAATATGTTAGTAGTGACGACAGTGATGAGGAGGACGTATCAGGAAAAAAACCTAGAAGATGATAGTTCTAGTGAGGATGAAGAGTCTATGAAGGGAGAAATAAATAATTTTTACAAGAACCACCTAAACAAGTAGGAAGGGACGAGAATGATGAATATGAACCAAGATATAAGTTTGGCGGGGAGTGAGGAATTGAATATGAATGAATTAATTGAGTCTGATATTAACGTAGGCAATTGGCCCATCCTCAAAATCCACTGCCCAACAGATTTAAGTTTAAGCTCCAATTATTTCAATCCTCAAAAATGGGCCAATGTTTGAGGGAGATGAGATAGAACAAAGGTGGATTTTGCAAATAAAAGAGTGCTTTAAGAAGTGGGTGAGAGGAGGAATTAATATATCCTTCTAGTTGAAAAACGATTAGGTTTGGTAAGAGCTAATTTGAGAATGATATGTCCTGATCACATTTCACGGTGTCTTAACAGGAAATATTCATCACTGGATGAAAGCCCTAAAAAATGGGATAAAAATGAGGAACGGTTCTTCACTAAGAGGAAATACTATTTTTGGGAAAACAATGCAAAATTCTATCAGAGTAGTCAAGAATATCCAACAAAGGAATGTAAAATGAAGAGCAGTCCACTTAAAAACTCAATAAACACTAAGCATTATGAAGAAAATTTCATAAAACTTTAGTTGGATATTGATAAGTTCTGTAGTAGAACTTATCATCGGAAAAAATTGAGGGCTCAAAGAGAAATCACACATGAGACATGGGAAGGTGGGGCTCCATTAGTGGGCCCACACGTGTCAATAACTACCGCAGGCCCTATAAATATGGAAGAACGGGCCACGACGAAAGGGAGGACGGATCAAGAAGTCTGAGCATGGGTTGGCAATGTCTGGAGCAGCTGGAAGAGAGCATTCCCAGCGGTCGGCGGAGCTTGCAGTTTTCCTTCTGAATTTCTTTGTTCTCTTGTTTCTTCCTGTTAATCTGGGACACCTTAACACCATTTCGGATTTCTGGTTTGGAATTGAAGTTTCTTGAAGCAAACTTTACTATATTGGAAAATTCTTGCATCAAGATTATTAGAGTTCTTTATGGACCAATTCAGTCCATAACAGATATAAACATACTTTGATGGTGATAAACTATCTTTTATTTTGGAAAAGTTGGATATAAACATACTTTGATGGTGATAAACTCTCTTTTATTTTGGTATTTGACACATCTAACTGGAGACATTAAACTTATCATTTCTAGGGAGGCAACCAAAAGTCTAAAAACTTTTGTCTCAATCCCTTCCATTGTATCATGAGGGGTCAATGAAGCTCGTCCATTGGAATTCCATTCGACTGTACCTTCTAAAATTTACAGTATTTCCCATCATACTTCTCGATCAGTGATCTCTTCTTCTATCACCATGACAGCTCCAACTTTCTTTCTCAAAATAAACTCCTTTCAGAATCTCGTGCCATAGGCTAGTGTGTCCTCCAACCTTGAGGTTTTCATATTGGCCATCATGAACACGACTCCATCTGGTCCTCCACGCACAGTGGAGACCAACGTGAATTGAGAAAACTTAGCGAAAGTGATGGTTGAAGAGAGGAAAGATCTGACTAGATTTTAATGTGGTTTGGAATGTATTCCTGTTCCACAGCTGGCAGAATCATTTATTTTTGCCTTTCGTCAAGAACAATGACGTAGAAGAATCAGTACTTGCACCAACGCATCCACCCTATACCCGTTTTTCATTATCACCTAGCCGGGCACATTGAGAGTTGGGCACAGAGAGAGAGAGAGAGAGAGAGAGAGAGAGAGAGAGAAGTTGTAGCCAAGGCCCTATCTACTCTCAAAATCCTCACTGAAACGCTTTAAATCTGTCAACCTTATCCTCACAGCAAGACTCTTCGGATCCAACAATAATTCTCCTTATAAGACAGGTCATCCAATTATCAACACCAACTCACTCGGAGTCTGTATCCACAAGTCGACACTTTGGCCATGCAATTATGTACAAGCCAACTCCGATCAGTATCTAGTAATTTTGAGGTGGATAGCTTTACCCATCTTAACTGTGCCAGAACTCATGGTTACGCGGTATTTATATTACCCATGAGTAGACCAATAGAAGTTCATGACATAAAGCTGTCTTTTTCCCAGGAAAGTGTGGCAGCAATTCCCAGCAACCGTAATTTAAACTTTGTAAGAGAAATGGGCAATCCTCAGTCAAAAATAAATTCAATGATTTTCATAGGTATAGTTTGCATGGCACATCTGTGTAGGAAATAAAAAAAAATAGTCCTTTTTTGCATTAATTCCTAACAATCTGGACTGTGTGCAGAGGTAATCTGAGTGAGAGAGAGAGAGAGAGAGAGAGAGAGAGAGAGAGAGAGAGAGAGAGAGAGAGAGCAAATAAAGATAGATAGAGGGAGGAAGGAAGAAGAAGGGGAGAGAGGAGAGAAAGGGAGGGGAGGAGATAGGTCAGTTGATGAGAGATACGGAAGAGAGAGGAGTGGCATGGGGAGAAGGAGAGACGAACCGGAAGGAGGGCAGACGTATCACTTGGTACATGAGGAAAACAGGATGGTTTGAGCCAGGAAGTCGTTAAGAGGAGAGAAGATTGGAGATAAGAAGCTCCAGAAACTTCATTTGGTCTTGTGATTATTGCACGGTTTGTAGTTGTTAAGGAAAGAAACACTGCTAATTAAGGTAAATGATCTCCGCTGTAATTATGAGAGACGACAATTTTCCGATGACTTTGATAATATAACAATGCGGTTGCTGAGGTCACCTTTGCCGTGAGAGGCGACGGCATCCGGCACTGGCCTCCACCGCTTACTCTCCTTGCCGACAAACATAGCAATTTAGTCGTTGTGTTGAGTTTCGGTCATGCGGACTATGTCGGGGTTCTGCGTGAAGCGAAGAAAAGATGACAGATTGGTTGGTTGATTGATTGAAAGATTAGACTCTGAGAGTGAGAGAAGGGAGTTCATATCTCCACGCAGCGGAGAGAGTAGAAGGGAAGATAGAGGGAGAGGGGGCGAGGAGGAAGGACGAAAACAACGGACATGGGGGGAGAGAACGGAGAGGAGAGAAAGGTATAGAGAGAGAGAGAGAGGAAAAGTGAGAGTGATACATACCAACTTTAGGCCCGATGTAGCGCAGAGGAAGAGTAAAAGTGGAGGACACTGAATATCAACATCGTTAGGCCCGCCCGTCACACGATATAAGGCAAAGAGTGGGGAGAAGACGGAAGAGAAAGTCAAAAATATGGGGGTTGCCAATTAACTAGGGATCCTCCAGAAACAGGCCTAATTTCATCTTGAACCGAACTTTAAATAGGAATCCAACAGATATCTTCCATCTCTCTCTGTCTCTCTCTGTCTCTCTGTCTGTCTGTCTGTCTGTCTGTCTGTCTCTCTCTCTCTCTCTCTCTCTCTCTCGCTCTCGCTCTCGCTCTCTCTCATCATCACACCGCCGTTCGGCCGATTTCTGGAGCGACTTCGCGCCCTATCCTAGGAACAGATTCATTACTGTCAACAGGCCTAACCAGTGCAAATATTTGACTTTGGCCGTTCTCTAACATCCACACTTCGCCGTCGCCTTTTCTCTCCCCCACACAATAGTCTGGTTTACAAAAGTCAAGGCTCGCCATCCCAGCCCGGGCCCGGATCTCTGACTCCACAAATCGTTTTTCGGGCCTTGGGTTTCGCTGGGCCCTGTCCCAACTCTACTTTTTCGGGCTTTATCATTGGCCGGGCCTGGTAGAAATCATTTCGGCTCCGATTGGAAAGTACTCCGCGGAACATAGTCAAAAAGAAACGGAGTCAATTCGTAGAAGATTTGTCATGTTCAGACAACGGGTCAACTCGGGCGACGAGGTTTTCGGCCATCACAGCTGATTTCAGCGCGTTTCCGCGGCAGAAGACCGGTAGGTTAACTGAACGGGAAGCGCTTTCTGGATGGCCGGCGGCCGACTTCTTATTGTAGGCACTAATTGCTGGCAGGCACCGCCCATTTGAAAGCTTGGTAGACCCAAGGTAGCGAGAGAGAGAGAGAGAGAGAAGAGGAGGTCGGCTTCTACCGTTCCGGTTATGTACGAGGTCGCATAGATCTCTAAACTAGTAAGAGTTTCCTCATCTGTCCACCGCACCACGGCGGCTCCTCTTTCGGCGAGTTTGCAGGGCTCGAGCTGTTATTTGCACGTGGAAGGGGCTTGCAGAAACCTCTCTCTCTCGCGCGCGCTCTCGCCTCACTCTCGCTATAATACGCTCACTCTAGCACATTCTATCTTCCTCTCTCCCTCATTCTCACTCTCTCTCCCCTTCGCTCTCTCTCTCTCTCTCTCTCACTCCCTCACTCTCACTCTCTCTCCTTCACTATCTCTCTCTCTCTCTCTCTCTACATCCCACTTGCTCACTCTCACTCTCTCTCCCTCTCCCCTCTCTCTCTCTCTCTCTCTCTTTCTCTCCCACTAGCTCACTCTCACTCTCTCTCCTTCGCTTTCTCATTCTTACCCTCTTGTCTCTCTCCCTCTCACTTTCACTCTCTCTCTCTCTATTCTTGCTTCACACTCTCTATCCTGTCGCTTTCCCTCTCTCCCTCTCTCTCTCTCTCTCTCTCTCTCTCTCTCTCTCTCTCTCTCTCTGGCCTACCGAGTATACTGGGGATAATCTCTTCTAGGCACAACTGTTTACGGTAGCCCCATCTGATATCACTCCTCATTCAACAAGGGAGCATGATAGATGTTCAGGCAGGGAGGAAAATAAATGAAGGGAGAGGGAGGCAGAGAGAGAGAGAGATAGATTCTTTCATCAGTGTTCCTCATTAATAGGAACAGAAAGTTATGATAAATATGGAAAGATCCTCAAGATTGCGTGGTATTTGTCAACCTCAGAATTTTAAGTACAGGTTCTTTGGCAATCCGAAATTTCCACAGCCCTAAACCCTAAAGATCTCATTTTAATAAATATTTGAGAAATGTATTACATAAATTTTAGTGAAGGATTGCCCAGTTTTCTCAAATAGAGGAAGTAGAAATATACAGCGCGCACGCGCGCGCGCGAGAGAGAGAGAGAGAGAGAGGAGAGAGAGAGAGAGAGAGAGAGAGAGAGAGAGAGAGAGAGAGAGAGAGAGAGAGAGAGCTATAAAAATACCCCATTGACAACTCACATGGCTTATACATTTCTATCTTTCAAGTGGTATTAGTCTACGTTGTTTTCTTCTCTCTATCCCTATATCGTTGACATGCAGATGGAGAGCCGGAACCGGAGCCCATTTGTTTTGAATTGTCATCCTGTTGACATTTTCCAGAAGAGCTATACGCTGCCGACATGGCGAGAATGATCCTCTGATGCGATTAGGTCGTAGGACTACGGAAGCGGTGGGTGGTCTCTCTCCTCTCTCTTCTCTCTCTCTTGTTTTCTCTGTCGATACATTCAGTGATGTCAAACGTGACGACAGCATAAATGTCTTCAATTCTCGTCGCCGCCCGCGGAGTAGGCCTTCCTGGGAAGCCACGCCCGATCTCTTCTCTCTCCTCCGCCGCTCTCTCTTCTTTCCCCACGTTACTCCGTCGGCTTTCGCGGAATAGTCGCCAGTATAACTTCCCCTCCCCTCCCCCGCTGTCTCTCGTGGACGCGCCCCGGGCCAGAACCGGGGGGAGGTAGAGAGAGAGAGAGCCTGATTTTTCCTCCCGTCGACCATCGCAGGAGAAAGTCCATCTGATATTTGGGGGGGTATCAGGGAGGGAGCTCGAGGAACCTCTCACGCGTCCCCCGTGTTGATGGAGCACACATGGTCCTTGGGCTTCTTCTACCTCTCGAGCTTCCTCGTCTTCTCGCACTAGAAAAGAGAGAGAGAGAGACAAGGCCTTCCTCTGCGGTTTACCCGAGGGTCTGTGAGGCTGCCCGTGCTCCGCGCGTGCCCTCTTGTAGAAAATCTGGGGCACTTTCTCCTACAGACACAGCGATGGCGACCGACGGCGCCGTCATGTTCACCGACGAGGAATTGAGCGAGATAGCCGGCCTCAGGCGCGGCGAGGGCTACATTGAAGTGACCTGCGGGTGCACCAGCCGCCGCTATGGCGATGCCGTCGGCAGGCTGCGGGTGTTCGCTTCTGGGGACCTCGAGATCTCCTGTGACTGCACCCCCGGCTGTCAGGAAGGTCAGGGCCTATCTCCCTCTGTCCCTCTCCCTCTCTCTCTCTCTCTCTCTCCCTCTCCAACCCCCCCTCGCCATTTCCCTCTCTCTTCTCTCTCCCCCTGATCTGATCTGCTTGCATGCTAGATTTTTTGTTCTAGTTGTTGTTGTTACGGCGGTGTTAATTTGTGCGCGCTCTGTGTTTGATGATACGTCCGGTCGACATCGTTGACCATGTTTCTGCTCATGATCTGCGTCTCCGTCCGAGCCTGGAGCTCATCCTCCCGTCCATGCAAGGCGCTCCTTCGTCATCAGCCAGTTTCAAGGGGACTGTAGATGACGATTGTAGATGAGCCATCCCACCTTCCGTCGCCTTCCTCATCACCATTCATCGGAAACGCCGGCATCTTTCTCTCTCACTTTCTCTCCCCATTCCTCTATCTTACGTGTGCATACGCAAATTTTAGCGTATGGAGAGAGAAAGAGATGGTCTCCTCCCTCCCACGCCATCAACCCCAGTTAGAACGCTGTCACAACGTGACGGTCTGTTGCAGATCCATCATTGCATGTTTGTCATCTCATTCTCTCTCTCTCTCTCTATCTCCCCTGTTTATGCTGGCCTGGCTTGTGGGATAGACGATGGTGCGGAGTGGGGGGCTTCTCTTTCTTGCCCACGATGGTGTTCTCTTATATTTTTAACTGCCCTTCTGATCCCATTACAAAAAATAGGGGTATCGCTCGACTTGTACTCTCTCTCTCTCTCTCTCTCTCTCTCTCTCTCTCTCTCTCTCTCTCAGGCTTCCTTCCTTTCTGTCTTCTGTTCCAGTGGGCTGGGCTTGTGATGGCATGGGGTTTTCTGTTCTCTAGAAATATGTGCGTCGGAGACGCGTGGACCCTGGATTCGGAATGATTCTCCCAAAGGTCGAAACTTTATGCTTTCGTCCGACGACTGACCCACTGAAGAGAATGACCCATTAAGGGCTTGCCTCGGGTTGTCTTCCTCTGCGCTCTCGCTCTCTCCTCACTATTTTTGCCCCGCCTCGATGCGACGATCATCCGAACGAAGGCTCTGATAAAGTCGATACCTTTACTTATGAACCCATGCCGCCGCTGTTGAGACTTTGATCTCGTGCCACGTTTGAACTTTACTTAGAAATGTACATTAATATGGAAAGTACTCTTGTGGGCCAGGAAGAGGGTTCCGCCTTCCTCAGGAGATCACCATTTTCCAGGAATTTATCAATTTATTTCCGTTTGTATCCTTCGCAAATTCGATTCAATACTTGGATGCCACTGTTGTATCAAAAAGAAGAGATATTTGGTTCATTTACTTCGAGCATGAGTGTTTCCATGGAGCCATGGAGTGTGGGGGATCCTCCAGACCAGAGAGCTAAGACCGTGGAATTTCATCTATTTTGAAATGATTTCCGGGATCCGTAATTTAGAATTTTTATTTTTATTCTTCACGTGAGCCATTGTGCCAATAAACCAGAATTTCAGCATTCGATCTTAGAATACATGAATGCCCGGTTCCCTTTGAATTTTTTTTTTTCATGTTGAATGCCTGTGGACCATTGTAGTGCTAAGAAACCGTAATTGCATCGTTCAACCTTACCAAATACGAAGAACCGGTGACGTGATTCATGATTTGTATTTTTCATGTTGAATTTTGTGCCGAGAAATTAGAACTTCATCTTTCTTTCTAAGAAATTATGAATGCCTGGTTCCCTTATTTTGAATGATTCTTACCGTTGTACAAGGAAATTAGTGCTCCAGCCTTAAATTATAATAGAATATTTTTCATCTGGATCATTAATTTTGCCAACAAACCAGAATTTCGTGATTCTTTTTGTGAACTTATGTACGTCAGGTTTCTTAATTTAGAATAATTCTCCATTCGCTGAACAATTGTGCCGAGAGGACCAGAATCTCATTGTTCTTTAAAAGGAATCATGAAAGCCTTGTGCCTTCATTGAGAATCATCAAAGTAGTCGTCTCCACTGGACCATTGCGCCAAGAAATCACACTTCCATCCTCCCCTTTGAGGTTCCTGTCTTAGAATGCTGGAATTCCAGGCGATCAATATCAGAAGCTTGAGTTTTTTCACTAATTATTAACTGTTTCTTTGGACTGTTCTAATTAGCTTGAATCTGACGAGCATCCGCATCGAAGAACAGGATCCCCCACACTCCATGACTCCATAAAGCTGAGCACGCCCCCCCCCCACCTTCCCACCATAAAAAATGGAAAATAATCTGTTATGTGTTTCCTTTTTTTCATCTTTTTCTTCCCATTGAAATTTTCCGTGCTGTGAGGGATTATTTGATGGCTAAGCTTCTCTCTCAAGTACAGAATCACCCTCACCCCTTCCCCTTGTCATCATAGGAACCCACCCTCAGATGGCAATAACGAGTGGAAAAGAGTTCATCAGATCCATCCTTAATTTTTATTTTTTTTCATTAAAGCTGCCTTCATTATGGTAAGGATTTGATGATAAGGGTCTATTAAATCCTTCTTTCGATGCCTTTTTTTTTCCCTGCCTTCATTTCTTAGATGATCCCAAGTACTATTTTCAGTCGCCGCTCTCTGACTTGAAAGAAAAAAGTCAACTTGAGCAGCTTTTTTTTTGAATTCTGGCTGGGCGATCTTTTTGCCACTACCATTCTTTCGACTTATATGCTTATTTCCTTTTTATTTAATCATAAGATAGAGCTGCCGAGCCATAATTTTTGGTACCATCTGATGAGCGGATGGCCATATTATTTATCTTCAAATTACCCTCTGTTCTTGCGCAGATAATTCATCATGATTATTTCCATCCTTCTGAATTGCCCCCTTTATTTTCAATTTTTAGTCTGCTAAATTATCTTGCCAGGATATTTTTTCCAGAAAAAAAACCATTTTCTATGACTAAACTAAGAACACTCCGCACCGTTCTACCTTGTGCCATTATTTATATATATATATATACCGATTTGGAATGTGCCCGCTTGATCCAATCCGATCTCGACGCCTCTCCCAGGCAAGCTGACCCCGGCGGAGTTTGAGAAGCATTCTGGGCGCGAGACCCCCCGGAGGTGGAAGTGCAGCGTCTGGGTCATCGTCAAGGGCGCCAAGGTCGCTCTTTTGAAGACCCCCCTCCTCAGATACCACAACCAGGCGTTCAGATCCGGAAGCGGGCCCCACAAGGGCCACAGGAGCCGCCTGGCCGCCCACCGGGACGAGTTCGTCCGCTGCACCAGGTGCCGCAAGGAGCGGAGATTCCGGCTCAGGACCAAGGAGGAGTGCCGGGCCCACCACGATGCGCTGGCCAACCGCCACTGGGAGTGCTCCGACATGCCCTTTGAGAGGTAATTTCTTGTTTTAATTCTCGCGTTATATTGATGCTGCTGAAATTAATGGTCGGAAAAAGGAAAAACTGTTCTACGTCGGTTTTATTTTTTTCATGATAAAAATGTACGAATGAAAAGATTATAATCTCATTGATGTGCTGACATTTTCCCTTCAGGATGAGAAAAAGTTGCAAATTTTGCATGTTCGAGTAGAGTTGAATCGTCAGATCTAAGCAAGAGAGCGTTTAGATGAAGATAAATCTTTATTTTTCTTGCGTAGATTCTTGAAAAATGAAAAAAAATATATAATTCTTGATGGGGCATTGACTAAGATGCCAAGCGGGTATGATCCCAAGAACTGTCCCCATTCAGCCGACAAAGTTTATGCGTCTGTCCTTAATCAAGTCAAAACGCCCCATTTGACTTCTGCTCAGAGTCAACCATGCCTTCTTCTTCCTCATTCCAAGTATTTTGATCTCCATAGGCTGCATTCTCTCTGGCTAAATTCGGTCCGAACCCAAAATTCAGATCTTTTATTTTTCTTTCAGTCTCTCCAGAACAGGAAATATGTAACCACTCTTGATAGCCAGGAACCGCAATGTCCCAAAATCAACACGTCTCTCTCTCTCTCTCTCTCCCTCTCCCTCTCTCTACTCTTCTCTTCTAATAGGCTAATGGGTACTGAATTCCCTTGTAATTTACTAAAATTGCTTCCATTTCTTTGCTTTTCTGGGGCCAAAATCAGTAGGAAATGGGTTTGTCTCATCTGTGATGGCAAAAATATGAGAGTGACTTCCATGGCCTGTTTTTCTTTTTTTGGTAAATTGGGTGAATAAAATCAAACTGATCTTGGTGAAAAAGGTCAGAGATGGAGCTTAGTGGCCATGAATTGGTTTTGAACAGAGAAGGATTTTTATTTTTATACATAAAAAAATGCATGAATTGGTTTTCTTTGCATCTCTGGTTTGCACATCGGATGGAATAGAAGATGAAGGAGAACGAACTCCTTATCAGCTGTGCAAGATTTTTGATAATTCTTTTTTATTGAAAAAAATCACTCTGAGATTTGGAAAGATGGAAATTCTCGGTATGATCCAGGGAGAGCAAGTTGACTTGTCTCCCCCTCCCCCCCGCTATTCAATCAGGGAAAAGTCAAACACATGGTTGAAAATCCTAAGAGCCAATAGGTACCGAACTAGGAACCCGATGCTTCCATGAGACGCAAATTATACTTTGGATTCCAATTAAAACCTCCTCCAAATGGCCAGATTACGGCCGGCAGCTCCTCTCTCCGAGCTGGATGATCTTGGCCGGTGGAGAGAGGCAGCCCGCCGCTGATGGCTTCTCTCCCTCTCTCTCTCTCTCTCTCTCTCTCTAACTGCTGGTATTTGACTTTGACAGGGTCCGCTGCGAGGACGACGAGGAGCGAGCCAGCCGGAAGAACTACCGGGGCTGCGGGAGGTCGCCGCTCTGCGGTGGGTGCACGGCGTGCGTCTGCTTCGGCTGCGAGCTCTGCAGGTTCGCCGACTGCCCTGCCGGGTCTGCGTTGACTTCAAGCTCAACGCCTAGGCGGGGGGGCGCCCTTCCTGCGTTGACTTCTTGGGACCCCGGAGCATACTCCCTCTTTGAGGTGGCCGTCGAGACGGCCGGCGGTCACCCATGAATAACCAGCCAACGCATGAAAGCGTATTCTTTATCCGAGGGGGGTTGGTCTTCTTTCTCCTGATAGCTGGGCACCCATGAAAAGACCCCATCTTTGGTGCTTATTCTTTGTGGCAGCTGGAGAATATTCTTTCCTCGCGGAGGGCTCTTCATCTTAGGGTTTCTTCTTCTTCTTCTTCTTCTTCTTCGTCTTCCTCGTTGATGGGCACCCCTTCATGGATATCCCATTTTAGTGCCTATTTCTGGACATCTGTCCCTCTCTAGATCTCCCTCTCTCTCTCTCTCTCTCTCTCTCTCTCTAGATCTCTCTAGATCTCTCTCTCTCTCTCTCTCTCTCTCTCTCTCTCTCTCTCTCTCTCTCTCTCTCTCTCTCTCTCTCTCTCTCTCTCTCTCTCTCTCTCTCTCTCTCTCTCTCTCTCTCTCTCTCTCTCTCTCTCTCTCTCTCTCTCTCTCTCTCTCTCTCTCTCTCTCTCTCTCTCTCTCTCTCTCTCTCTCTCTCTCTCTCTCTCTCTCTCTCTCTCTCTCTCTCTCTCTCTCTCTCTCTCTCTCTCTCTCTCTCTCTCTCTCTCTCTCTCTCTCTCTCTCTCTCTCTCTCTCTCTCTCTCTCTCTCTCTCTCTCTCTCTCTCTCTCTCTCTCTCTCTCTCTCTCTCTCTGAGAATAAATGGTTTTGCCTTCTCTTTGGACGCGGCCGTGGATTCTCCAAAGGTGGACTCTTCCAGCGTCGCACATTCTCAAAGCAGCCCCTTTCCTTCCAGCGATCCGACAGCTCGATCGCCCAAAATCCTGGGAATCCAGAGCGGCCCCTCCGAAGATCACGCCACCGTCTTCGTGCGTGCCCAGGCCCTCCCTCCCTCCCGCCCACCGGGGAGAGGGTCGTTGGCTTTTCTTCTCTCGGAAAGCAGGGTGCCTTATTCTTGGGCGCAGCTGGACTCGAGCATCACGTCAAGCGTTGACCTCTATCTTTCTGGGCATAAATGTGGTTGACTCTTTCCTCGGGCTTTGGCGCCGCCCGTCCACGAGCCCTCGTTCTAGAGAGAGAAAGTGTGTGACCCCTGCGAGCTCAGTTTATTGAGGAAGGCGGAGGCGGCGCACCAAAAAACAGACCGTAGTAATTACAGCGAGCTCTTCTTCTTCTTCTTCTTCTTCTTCTTCTTCTCCGGAAAAGGAAGGGGTCGGGGGGGGAGAGAGCGTGTCGGAATCCGACAGTTACGAATCCCCGGGTCGGCGCAACGGGTCACCTGCCGCGGGGGTTGACCAGCTGGGAGAAGACGGCGCTGGTGGCGGCGTCGGGGTCGTCCTCGCCGGCGACGGCGGCGGCGGGGGGCGGCGGGTCGTCGGGGAGGTGGGGGAGGGCGGCGATGTGGTTGGTGCTGTCGCCGCCGGGGTCGTCGGCGGCGGCGGCGGCGGAGGTCTCCTCGAGCTGGAGCGCGTACTCAAGGTTCCAGAGGACGTCCCCCATGGAGGGCCGGTCAACGCCGTGCTCCGCCAGGCACTTCTCCGCCGTCTCCCCGAACTTGCGGAGCGACGCCGGGTTGACCTTGCCCGCCAGGGCGGGGTCCATGATCTGCGCCAGCTGGCCCCGCTTCTGCCACGTCATCGCCCACTCGGCGATGTTGGCCTGCTCGCGTGGCAGCACCGGGTTCAGCGCGGGGCGCGTGCAGAGCACCTCCATCAGCACCACCCCGAACGAGTACACGTCGGACTTCTCGGTCAACTGCTGGCGCCGGAAGTACTCCGGGTCCAGGTACCCGAAGCTGCCCTTGACCGCCGTGCTGACGTGCGTCTGGTCAATGGCGGGCCCCGCCTTGGACAGCCCGAAGTCCGCCACCTTGGCCACTAGGTCCTCGTCCAGCAGGATGTTGGTCGTCTTCACGTCCCGATGGATGATGCTCTGCGCCGCGCCCGTGTGCAGGTAGTGCAGCCCCCGGGCGGCGCCGATGCAGATCTCCAGGCGGCGCCGCCAGGGCAGCGGCGGCAGCCCCGCCCCGTACAGGTGGCTCCGCAGCGGCCCGTTGGCCATGTACTCGTACACGAGGATCATCTCCCGGTTCTCGTCGCAGTAGCCGATGAGGGAGACCAGGTGCCGGTGCCGGAGCTTGGAGAGCATCTGGATCTCCGTGTGGAATTCCGCCAGGCCCTGCTCCGACCGGGGGTTCCCCCTCTTCACCGCCACCTTGGTGCCGTCCTCCAGGGTGCCCCGGTAGACCTTGCCGAAGCCGCCCACGCCGAGCAGCAGCGCCTCGTCGAACCGTGAGGTGGCGTCGCAGATCTCCTGAAAGGAGAACACGCGGCCGCGCGCGGCGGCGGAGGCCAGCGACGCGCCGCTCACCGCGGTGGCGCCGCCGCCACTCTTCCCGGACCCCGCCGCAGTGGAGGCCTTGCTCGCGCTGTAGGAGTGCAGCCCGCCGCCGTAGAGCGGAAGGGGCAGCCAGGGGTGGGGCGCCCCCGGCGCTGCGGGAGCGGCGGCGGAGGAGGAGGCAGCAGCCGCCGCACAAGGCGACGAGGGCCAGCGCGGCGGAGCAGCCCGCGGCGGCGGCGACGATGATCGCCCGCCGCCGCCGTTGCGGCGCCTCTTCCGGGAGGAGCTCCCGCGCGGAGGCGGCGCCGCCGAGGCTCCCGGCGCCGTTGCTGATCTTCATCACCTCCAGCCCATTCAGGATGGCGTTGCTCAGGTCCGCAACCGGGTCGGGCCCCACGCTCACCGTCAGCTGGCCGCCGCCATTGTCATTGCCGCCGCCATTGGAGGAGGAAGAAGAAGAGGAGGCGTTGCAGACAAAGTCCCTGTAGTAGGGGACGGCGAGGGCGCCCTTGAGGGCGGAGAGGTCGAGGCTGGGGATGGCGAGGTCGGCGTTAACGTAGACGTTGAAGACGAGGTTGTTCATGGACTTGCTGACGATGTCACAGAAGTGGAGGCGGGCGAGGTAGCGGAACCCCGGGTCAACGGCGAAGACCCAGGTGATGTTGAAGTTGGACCCGGTGACGTTGGCGTCGCTCATGGCATCGGCGGTGGCGTACACCCACCGCGGCGCCGTCTCCACCGTCAGCCCCCCGCCGTCCGGGTACCTGATCGCCGCCGGGTCAACAGCCACCCGCGCCGCCGAGCTGTTCACGTGCAGGTACCCCTCGTCGGACTCCCAGGTCCTCCCCAGCGTGTCGTTCTCCGGGGTCACCGGGGGGCCGCCGACGTTCAGCCGGAACACCGTCTCCAGCGCGAGCTCAGATATGCCGGTGACGACGGCGGCGGCGGCGGGCAGCGCCGCCGCCTCGTCGGCGATGAGCGCGTCGGGGACGGAGACGATCTCGATCCCGTTGACGAAGGAGACGGAGCCATTGGAGGGCAAGAAGGTAAGCACCAGCTCGCCGGCGGTGAGGTTCAGACTGTACTCCTTGGCGGCGAAGGAGGCGCCGGAGCCCCGGAAGACAAAGCCCTGCAGCAGGACGAAGTCGCCGGCGACGACGGTGATAGGGGCGGCGGCGAGGTCGTGGCCGGAGCCGGCCCC
Source organism: Spirodela polyrhiza (assembly GCA_024713555.1). Classification (NCBI taxonomy): domain Eukaryota; kingdom Viridiplantae; phylum Streptophyta; class Magnoliopsida; order Alismatales; family Araceae; genus Spirodela; species Spirodela polyrhiza. Next base: position 9,094,116 of record CM046531.1, read on the forward strand.
GGGGACGGGGGAGAAGTAGAGCCGGACCCAGTGGCGCCCCTGCCGCCGGATCTCGAACCGGTAGGAGGCGGGCTCCGGGAAAAACCGTAGGGACTGGTAGATCGGGGACGGGAGGGACCTCGCGGCCGCCGCGGCAGCGGAGAGGGCACCGTCTCCGGAGGACTTGAGGGAGAAGGAGGACCGCTCTGAATCGGGGAGGAACTCCTGACCGTGGGCGGTGAGCTTCTGCGGGGACCCGCACGCAATGCGGTAGCTGTCCACCGGAGAGAAGGCCTCTCCGCCGGCGGAGGAACCCACCAGAAAACCGGCGGCTAAGAGGAAGAAGGAGAAGGAGAAGACCACGGGCGCCCACGGCGGAGGAGTCCCCATGGCCGTCTTCCCCCGACGGCCGCCGAAGAAACCCTATTTCCGCCCGCGCCTCAGATCAGCGGGCACCCAGATCGATCATCCGACTCCTGCCTCTCCAGGAGCTCAGATTAAGAGCTCCTCTTAGTTAGAGAGAGACACAAAGAGAGAGAGGAGAGAGAGACAGAGACAGAGACAGACAGAGCGAAAGGCGGATGAGCTAGCGAGAGAGAGAGAGAGAGGCTCTGAAATCGGGGAAAGATGAATCGATCTGGAGGAGGAAGAAGAAGAAGAGAGAGAAACGACGGATCGAAAGCTAGAGATCCGAGGGAGATGGGGGAGCTCGGATCTCCTCTTCCGGAAAGAGGGCGGCGGCGGGGCTCACCGACTGGAACTAGCCGTTGCGGCGAGGAGAGGAGGAGGAACTCTGGCCTCTGCCGCGGCCGTCTTCTTATGATGAGAGAGAAGGAGAGACGCTTACCCCTCACAACCCAGCTCACAGCTCTTTCCAGCCTGGTTGAGGTTAGCCTGTCCTCTACGCAGCCTACCCCTCGGAGGACCCCACGGCTCCAACACTCTGCTGGGGAGATGCGGAAGGAAAGGTAGAGCTAGAGAGAGAGAGAGAGAGAGAGGGGAACCCTTTTATATTCTCCACTCTCTCCCTCCCTCTCTCTCTCTCTCTCCTCTCTCTCTCTCTCTCCTCTCTCTCCCCCTCTCTCTCCTCTCTCTCTCTCTCTCTCTCTACTGTTTCATCAGGATGGAGAGGGCAGTTTCTCTACGTTTAGCAATGGCCATAAACCTCACCCGTTCTTCTTCCTCAACGGAAGAGAGAGAGAGAGAGAGAGAGAGAGAGAGAGAGAGAGAGAGAGTGATGTGAACAGGGGAGGGGGGAGAGAGAGCATTGTTGTCGCCAGGTATGCTCACCGAGGTCTTCCGAGCCCGAACGGGCAAGGAATTTAATAATTTACGACCCTCATTTAAATATCAAAAATAAATAAACGCGAAATCTAGGGCTCTCATCGACCCGGGCCCACAAAAGCCCAGGCCATCAGGATGGAGAGTGATAGAGAGAGAGAGAGAGAGAGATAGAGATAGAGAGAGAGAGAACGAGATAGCGATAACGGTCTTACAAATTAAGAAACGTATTATTTTCGTTGATTTTTGGTGGGCAAGGGTGTTTATATAATATACCAAAATACGAGGTCTAACCGTCGTCTTCCACCGCCCGCCGCCCCCCCTCCTCACGAATCGAGTAGTATCTTCAACGCCTCGCCGCCTCGCAAGCAGACGGTGCCATTGCCGATCGACCGCCGCCCCCACCACTCACGAGGCCTGTCTCTCTCTACTCTCTACTCTCTCGCTACCCTCTCTCTCTCTCCTCTCTCTCTCTCTTCCTCTACGCGACCCATATGAAAGCGAGCGCCTTCCAACGCACGCCACGTTGATCCTTGGCAGACCACCGCGTGACACACGGCCTCCCAGTGGCCACACAGTAGAGAGAGAGAGGAGAGAGAGCGCACGTTACGCATGAGAAGTTGGATGACAGCTTCGGATTGTCTGGGACCCGACCGGCCTCCCACTCCACCGCCGTCTCGGGGGGCGACCGAAGAGGCACTTACTGCCCACCGGTGGCCGCGGCGGAGATTAGGTTTGGACTTAAGTGGCCATCTCCCGGGGGACGGGGCATTTTATCTCTCTACCCTTCCTCTCTCTCTCTCTCTCTACCCTTCCTCTCTCTCCCTCTCTACCCTTCCTCTCTCCGGGGCTTCGGGTGTGGGTTTCAGCTCGTTCTTATTTCTCCACATGCCAGTCGGCCATGGCGGGTCCTCCTCGCCAAACTGGACGGCGGCCGTCCTCCCTAGAGAGAGAAAGGATCGATTCATGGCCAGAGAGGGAGAGAGAGAGAGAGAGAGTCCCAGAGAAGGATCGGAAGTCCCTCCCCCGTCAGTCGTCGTCTTCCCCGCCATTGGCGGCGCTGGCGGCGTCCCCTCCGGCGGCGGCGGAAGGATCCTCACAGGCTGTACTTGTACAGGACGCGGAAGTCGCGTATCTCGGCGGAGTCAGGCTGGATGCTCGCCGGGGGGTCGGTGATGTTACTGCCAATACGATAAGATATTGGAGGAAGCCGTTGGGGAAGGCGTTGACTTTTTCGGAAGAGAAGGGAGTCGTCGGAAGAGCTCCGCAGAGGATCCCGGGGAAGGAAGAAACAATTCCAGGCTCCCCCCCGCCCACCCTAGCTGCTCGAGGAGGATTCTTAAGCGTACAGCCACCTCTCTCTCTCTCTCTCTCTCTCTCTCTCTCTCTCTCTCTCTATCCCTTCCTCTCTTACAGCTTCCTTCTCTCTCTCTCTCTCTGTCTCCCCCTCCCTCTCTCTCTCTCTCTCTCTCTCTCTCTCTCTCTCTCTCTCTCTCTCTCTCTGCCTCTGCGTCTGATAGGGTGGGTAATCCGACAGAAACATGTTCGTCCCTTGTCGCATTCGCTCCCGACTGGAATCTCCAGGGCACGTGAAAATTCACGTGGATGACGTCACACAGCCGTATTCCATGTCAGCCCTAAGGAAAATGACGAATCCGAAACCGTGGCCCACCCGATAAACGATCCGATAAGAAGGCCCCGGGCTTGACGCCCACATAGAGTCCGTCCGACTGGGAGCACGTGTCCTGATCTGGCTGCCGACTAGGACTCGCCGACGTGGAAAAAAACCGACTACCACCAGGAAAGCAATTAATGGGCCTAACTGGTCCTCTTTGGGCCTTCTCAACCCCAGACCCATATAAACCTGGGCAACTTCAAGGCGCTTTAAAAAAGAGCACAAGGTAAAGTTCACGATATATATATATATATATTAAATATTTTCTAAACCTTTTTTTACTGCATGAGATCCGACCCATCAGTCAGAGAGAGAAAAGAGAGAGAGAGAGAGAGATATATATATATATATATATATATGGGCCGAATGGGCCGTTTCCCGTCGTTGGTGGGCCAGCCCGCTCTCTGTCCCCACGGTGGTGTTAACGGGACAGGCCGCGCATTCTAGAGAGAGAAAAAAATTCTCTTCCTGTGTTTTGAAAATTTTTTTATTTTATTTTATTTTATTTATTTGTACCATTTTATTTATTATTATTCGTTTCCCAAGAAATCCGTGGAGCAGAAGATCCTGAATTTGAGACTTTCTACACCAAAAATATTCTCTTAAATGAATGTATTCGTGCTTGGATGGCGGTTTTTTATGTATTATTTATTTATTTCATCTCGAAACATTTTTATTTTTATTTAATGCGGATAAAAGCACAAAAGTGGTAATAAATAATTCCCGGTCCACGTAGCAGTCCTTCTCAAACTGGTTGGACCAGTCGGAGCCCAGCTGTCCACACGTGCCGCTCTGATCTTATTTTTCCGAGTTTTTTGACCGTTGACATTCTCAGTATAGGAGAAATATAAATTAAATAAATTTAAGGGCGATTATCCCGATATTATATTTGCCGCTCCAGCTGCCAAATGACGGTGGGAAGCGGGCCGCCTGAAGTCGGCCCAAGCCAAGCGTCCAGCCTTCCTCCACAGTGAGATTTAGATTGTTAGAGAGAGAGAGAGAGTAGATATATATATATATAGGGAGAGAAGCAGAAGCAGAGAGAGTAGAGAGAGAGAGAGATAATGAGAGAGAGTGGATGGAGAGAGAGAGAGAGAGAGAGAGAGAGAGAGAGAGAGAGAGGATAGAGAGAGAGTCGACAGAGAGAGTAGACGGAGAGAGAAAGAGAAAGATGGAAAGTTGATAGAGAGTAGACAGAGAGAGAACCGTTCAATACCTCGCCAGCACCAGTCACATGCCCATCAAGAAGCTAAGCTACCGGCCGAAGACAAGGGCATTTAATGGCGGCCAGTACCGAGGTTCCGTGCATAATGAAGAAACCGGATTCGAGGCCCCTCCAAGAGCTAGCGCGCTAGAGAGAGAGAGAGAGAGAGAGAGATTAACACTCGTTCTCCTAGACTTATTCAAGCGCCGGCCGTCCGAGCTGTCGATTCTCACCACTCATCTTCTTAGCGAGCGAGCGACCGAGAGAGAGAGAGAGAGAGGGAGAGATTAACACTCGTTCTCCTAGACTTATTCGAGCGCCGGCCGTCCGAGCTGTCGATTCTCACCACTCTTCTTAGCGAGCGAGCGACCGAGAGAGAGAGAGAGAGAGAGAGAGAGAGAGAGGTTGGAGGATGAGTAATGATTTTGAAAAGTGAATAATTCGATGGTTGAAATCAGAATATCCTTGTTTCGACGTAGACGTGGGTATATGCCACGCATGCATGCATTCACAAGCTGTTTCAACGCCCGAAGCAGCTGCGGATCCCGGCCAGGCCCGAGCTCGACTCCATGCCACACGGCTCCTTCGCCATGCAGTGGCACATAGAAAGAGGAGAGAGAGGGGGAAGGCGCTGCGCTGACTCGGGCTTGAGAGCGCGGTGGCCCGGAGCCCCCTTGTCGGGGTCCCCACTGAAATCTCCCACATTGAATGCGGGGAGCAGGAGAACATCGCCATTGAAGGCTCTCTCTCTCTCTCCTCTTTCTCTTCTCTCTCCTCTCTCTCCTCTCTCCCCCTCATTAAATAAAGTACCAAGGACAGCGCATTACTGGCGCCGTTCGGGGCTCAAATAGTCCGCCACAGAGACTCTCTCCGTGGAGGGGAGAAGCCACACGGGGAGGGGGGAAGCTGGCGGCGCTTTGTTGCCGGAGAACGTCGCCGCCCGCTGCCTCGCCGGGCGCCAGTACTCTTTACTGCTCTCCCTTCCAAGATGTTACCCACGCGTGTACAGTGACCTTCCACCACCCTCTCTGTCTCTGTCTCTGTCTCTCTCTATACGTCGACCCGCCTCTCTCTCTCTCTCACTCTCTCTCACTATCTATCTATCTCTCTCTATCTCTACCCGTTGACCGAGCTTCAGATGGCATGATGGTCAACGGTGTGCTCGGCCATCGCCGATATTTGATCCAATGATCAGACGAGATCATTGAACGAGGCCCGTGGGAGCCCACGTGCCTTGGAGACTTCCCCGAGAAAATCTTTCACGAAGGAACCCATCACCGGCCCGGCCCCCGCCCCCGCGCCCGCCCCGCCCCAGAGAGTCGTTGATCGGTTCCAAAGGTCAACCACTCAACAGTAACGGCTAACGGCACCGACCCGGTGCAAGCACGGAGGTGCAACGGGTATCTCTCTCTCTCTCTCTCTCAGTCTCTCTCAGTCTCTCTCAGTCTCTCTCAGTCTCTCTACTCTTTCTCTCTCTTCTCTTCAAGTCGTCAGCTGGTTCTTCAAGTCCCGCATCAACCTCTCTCTGTCTCTGTCCGTCTCTCTCTATCTCTCTGGAATTGGCGAATTTGTTAGGGGGGATCTCCGGCATTCTGAAATATATATGCGCAAGCATTAAATGTGGACTAGATCGGAGCGAAGTGATGAATCTGGGAGCTTGAATGAATTTACTGCGGTTCGAGGGAATTGATGGGGAGGAGTAAATGGCGGCGTGGGGGCGTCCCCACCAGCTCCCCGCCACCAACCCCTCCGGGGGGATCGAACGGAGTTGGAATCTCACGGCATCCCCCATCCGTTCTCAGTCAAGAGCCCCCCGTTTCCTCTCTCTCTCTCTCTCTAAGGAGGCGTATGAAGGATAATGCGAGTGCTTCATGGGATGCCAACCAAACCAAATATCCTCTCTTTAATCTCTCGCAGCTGCAGGATACAGAGACATCGATTCTTCGGGTGTCTACCAGGCCGAAGGTACTCTCTCTCTCTCTCTTTCTCTCTCTCTCGCTCCCTCCCTCCCTCCTACGCACACTTGCCATCGTGCACCGTCCACGAAAACGGAGCCCTTGCCCCGGTCCGTCTCTCTCTACCACTCTCTCTCTCTCACTCTACAGCGACCCATGCGAAAGAAGAGGCGGGAGGCCGGTCATCGGTCCAGGGACCGTCTCCGGAGGATTAATGCGTGAAGAGGAACCCCGGAGTGAGCTGTTATTGCGTGACGCTGCCCATCGACCGCATATTCTCTCTCTTCATCTTCCTCTCTATCTCTCTCTCACTCACTTTCTCTCTCTACTGGTTCGGCCCCCACCCGAGACCGGCGCCGTCTCCGGCGATCTCGGAGGAAGTAAGTACGCGTGAAGGAGGAAGACGCAGAAAGTATATCTGTCATATTTACTGGGAAAAGAATATATGAAGGGAGGGGAGGGGAGGGGAGCGGGAGGCTCAGCAGAGATATCGCCGACGGCGAGGAAGGTTCTCCGGCGAGGAGAAGCGGGGGACCGTCACCGGCGGCGGCGGCGTTGGGCGGCGAGGCCGGAGCAGTGGGGGTAGGATTTGAGGACGGCGCCGCAGAGGGTGCAAATGATGGCCCGCCACGCGCGGCGGTGGACGGGGACGTAGCAGAAGCGGGTGGCCGTCTCCATGTCCGCCACGCGGGCGCCGCCGCCGCACCGGGAGCAGATCCCTGCCGCCGGCTTCGTGCTCCTCACCGTCCTCCTCTGGTCTACCAGGAAGCAGAAGAACACCATTCTCTCTCTTTCTCTTCCCTCCGGTAGACAGCAGCGACCAAGAGAGCACAGCGAGAGAACGCGAGAGAGAGAGAGAGAGAGAGAGAGAGAGAGAGAGAGAGAGATTTACAGAGCTGCAGTAGTCCACAGGAAGGTTCTCTCCTCTCGGAGAGAAACCAACCCGAGAGAGAGAGAGAGAGAGAGAGAGAGAGAGAGAGAGCTACCTCCGGAGTGAGTTCTAAGGGTCGCCGGTATTATTATGAAGCGCGAGGAAAAAGGAGAGGAAGGCCCTCGGAGATGGAGACGCAGATAAACAGGGCCCTAGCTAGAGAGAGAGAGAGAGATAGCATTATTGTGCCTCCAGTGTGCGCGCAAGGACCCCAGTGTCAGTGACAGAGAGATAGAAATAGAGATATATATATGTATATATATATCTAGAGAGAGAGAGGGAGAGGGAGAGAGAGAGAGAGAGAGAGAGAGAGAGAGAGAGAGAGAGAGAGAGAGAGAGTCGTCTACCCTGTGGTGAAACTACAGCCGTCCATCTTAACCCCTCTTCGGCTTTTATTTTTTAGTCTCTATTTTATTAAAAAATAAAAAAAAATCAATGAAGCACGGGTCCTTGGACACCGCAGCGCCTCGCCAAACCTACGCCGATTAGACACCCGCCACCTGGAATATTATATTTTAAATTTATTTATTATGGAATTCCAACTTATGACGTCATCACCACATGCGTAGCCCGCCCGACCGGCCCGGGCCGTTTTGGGCCAGAATTCGGTTGGTTACTGTCCGTGGACCCATTTTCGATACTTGTGGGCCGCGTGCTGGACCCTATTACTGGGCCCAACTCAACTCCGGCCCTGGATGGGCCTTCCTTCATTTTTGGACCGGGCCCTTTTAGAAGAAGCCCATAAACACAAATCCAGCTTTTGAACCCCTGCCCGGTGTAAACATTTTCAAAGGTTAATTTAAAATTTAAAACATGGTTTCCAATAAGAGCCCTCTATTTTGAAATAGTTGTTAAAAATTCTCGTTTGAAGATTTATACCAGTTGTACTCTAATAAATGAAGTTTAATGGTAGATGTACCCGTGTAATATTCTATGTACTTTTTTTAGTTTTCTTTGTGCCCTGAGTCGGCCCGTGCGTGGATCGGGCGACACGGACCGTGACCCTGAGTTTGCCGCGTTGGTAACCGTTGCAATTAATTTTTTTTCCTGTCACAGAGTCCGTCTCGTCGTCTTCATCCTCCCCGTGTTTTCTCTCTCTCTCTCTCTCATCCGTTGCAGAGCGATCGGATCCTCGGGGCGCTGGGAGAATTGGCTCGGCCTGGTGCGTTCAGTGGTGGCCTCCGGCATCTGAATTTCGTGTGCTCTGGTTCCGGTTTCCTTCGCCGAATCCCGCCCACTCAGCCTCTTTTCCGCCGATCTCTTCCTCCGGCGCCATCGCCGTCATCTTTCCGGGAGGTTTTTACCCCCTTTGGTCCCCGTTTTTGCTGATTCCGTGGGCGTCCTCCGCTGGTTCGATCTGCTTCTCCGATTTTATCACTCTTCCTTCCATCGAGTGCCCGCACCGGGCGCCCTAATCTCTTTTTATTTCAAACAGGAGCCCTAACCCTAACCCGGAGTGGAATGACCCGAATTGTCGATCCCCTTCGGAGTGGGTGTTGATCGACGCCATTGTTTCTGGGTGTTTTCCCCCGCACCGCCGCACCTTTTGTTTTGGTGCGCTAGTCGTCCCCTGTCGCAATTTCTACCCAATTCTGTCCTCCTCGAAGTCAAGCCTTTGGCGTGTGCCCGAGTGTCTCTCTAATGTAAAGGTTTCTTCATCCGACCTTTCGATGACTGCTTGATAAATTTCCATCATTTTAGTTGCATTGACTTATAGCATTTTGTGAATTCGCTGTCATAATGTATTTCCCTAGGTGGCCGTTGGTATATCATTTCTTTTCGACTGGGCTTTATATGTAGCTTTATATAATCCTTACTGTGCTCTGTCCTCTTTATCATTGATTAATTGTGTACCATTTAGAAGCTACAAATTTACCATTGCGGGAGATGCATTCGTTTTGATGATGTCTCCTGTTTTTTGTTATATTCCTTCTTTTCACATGAAAATCTCTTGCCGTCGACCTTTTTTATGTTTTTTCTGCTTACCGTCAAGCGTATTCTTTTGGAATTTGATGATTCAAACAAGACATTATGTGGTTGTCAGAAGATTATAATCATATTAACGGTAGTTGGCCTGTGGACCGATTGTGTTTGATAATAAACATCTGCCAGACATCAAGTAAACGATGACATATTTCGAACGAAAATTTCACAAAGAAGCATTTGATACTCTTCACGGATATTTTACCTTATAATGTGTTAACATAAGGGTACTCTCTTTGAAATACGGAAGAACAAAGGGCTAATTACTAGATAAATGGTAATGAATATACATGCGACTCATGGATCAGGGAAATCTTGCTGTGATTCTTTCTTTTTCTTCATCTTGCATCTTTGTATGGTCCCTTTGTCTTCTTTTTGTTAGGTGTGATCTCTATTTGCGAACTTAGTCATTATCCTGGGGTTTTTTTCAGGATTTCTGCTAGAAAGCTGCACAAGCAATGCTAGCTCGTGATAGAAATGTCAGAATCCTTCTCTTTTCCTTTTATTTGTTTTCTCGAAAGGTTATTTTGAAAAATCATGATAACAATTTATACCTTCCCTTTTTTCTTTCAAAAAATTTTCAGCCATCATATGAAGACTATGACGACTATGATGAAAATGAGGCAGAAGAGGATGATGAACAAGAAGAAGATCCCAAACCCACCAAGGAGGTTCTGGACTTTCTCAAGTTGAGGGATCAGTTCAAGGAGAAAATCAGGCAGAAATATAGGAAGGAAAATGCTAAGACCCTTGGTCCCAATCATTCTCGTGATAAAAATGGGAAACCATCAAGCAATGAGTAAGTTTTCTTTGAAGAATATTTTTTGTGACTGCTGCTTTCCATTGGTCAAAGACGATCATTACCCAAATTTAAATGTGGAAAATGCCATAATACAGCATGGGCAGCAAAAATTAAATGATTTAATGTATGTAGTTTTGTACGCTTCATATGTAGCTTAAGGTATTCTTGCTGGAGGTTTTGTCCAACTGAACTTCAACTTGCTGTGTAATGAGTATCACTGGATGAGTTAGCTCATAGACTTGTACAGCAATGTTGTGCTGTGTTTGCTGTCTAATACGGGGATGTATGATGGCTGATGTGGTATTTGTACACAATGTACCATGTGGAGCTGGAGCAGTCTAAACTTTTCCCAATCCATAAAAGAGGCAACTCTGACGTTTATTTGAGTACTCTTTGAGTTGAATAGAGTACTTTTAGTCAGAAAAATACGTTTGAGGTATAAATAAAACATAAATTTATGAACTGTACAAATTAACAAATTGCGTGTATGCGATCAAGATTTATTACTGGAATTTTTTAAAAATACAGCTATTTTTTTAATTTAGGACTGAATAAACTCAATTTCTGTACACAATAAGAAATTTGTGCCATTCACATGGGATTGTGGACAACTTCTGCATTTTTCTTCAGGATAATTTCTATACTGGCAGGTGTCTTCTTTCCGCCCAGAAATAGTCTTATTAAGTTTTGGGATATCAGACGTGACATGCATTTTAGATAGTCCAAGAGCGGCAGTATCGATCCTGCTGCTTTAATCTAACCGAATAGAAACTTTGTACGTGTGACATGCATTTTTGTTCCGACGTGCATTTTTTAATAGAATTTGATGCTCTTTGTTTTTAAAATTAGGTAAAATGAATCACGTGTCAGATTCGTGAAATTCGTATACGAATGAGGCTATCATTTCATTGTCAACTAGGATTGGTCAATAATACTGTTCTTCTCATAGGTTTTGATGCTGTTTTTTTAATAAGTTGAAAACAAAAAGGAAGAAGAAAATACTCAAGGAGCTCTTCTGTCTTTGTTCGTATGAAGATTTTTTTTTCAACATTTATTGAAATACCACTATACCACAACTCTTCACCTTTGTCAGTATTCAGTCAATGTGTTGCTTAGAGTTTGTGAAGGAGAATAGTTCCCCCCCGAAAAGCTGTGAATAAGGATCTGTATGTCTCAGAAAACTGCAGTCGTGGTTTCCATAAAATAAATAATGTCATAATTAAAATAAGCTTTAAATTAATCCTCTGGTCATTTCTTACAGCAAGCTGCATTTTAATGTCATATACAATTTGATAAGAATCAAATTCATTGATTTAGTATAATATCAATCTATTTTGCTTAATGTTTTGTTTTTCATAAATGTTTTTAAAATGATTCGATGTTGATTTTGAACCTTTTGTGTCACATTACCTTTGATGTTGTAAGAACATTTTTATTTTGATGGACTTTTGTTAGATAGGATTGAAGTAAAGAATGCTGGAATGTGATACAGTTCCCTTAGTCATATATGTAAGGAGAAGGAAAAAAAAAGAACAACAGTCAATTCAAGAAATAGATAACTGATTAGGGGGGTAGCTTCACCTCCCTTATTACTAGGGACTATATAAATAATGCCTCTCACTCAAGGGATGGCAAGGGAGGATGAGGAGATCATCTGCAGGAGGCCTGTGCCGATTCAGCAAGGTGGAAGTTGGAGTATCTTTGTCTACTCGCTATTCTTTCTTTTACTATTCATTCTTCCTTATCTCTTTCCGCAATCCTTAGATATGGAGATTCCGATATGAGTGTATCATGATATGATTGAATATTACATTTCTTTTCGTACATAGTAAAGATCATATCATTTGATATGAAAGCATACATCCTATCAACATGACACTAAAAACTCTAGAGTCACAAATGGAAGCACTGGAGGCTGACAATATGTCAATTCACAAGGAACAAAGAAGGATCATCTAAAAAATAGAAAAATTCAGGATTGACAATCAACTTCTACTATAAATAATGCAATCGATGAATGATTAATTTTTAAAGCTCAAGCAAATGATGAACAATTCACCAGCTCTAGAGAATTCTAGCCAGGCAGCAGCAACATAAGGAAATGATGACCAAAAACATAAATACTGCTGGTAGGCTCATCAAAATCGGGGCCAATGCCAACACACTATATCAAAAAAAGTGAGGGACCGATTTTCAAGGGAGATGACATAAAAGGGTGGATCAGGAGCATGGAACAACACTTCAAGATTAACAAAATAGCTAATGAAGATAGGGTGGATCAAGGAATGACCTATTTAGAAGGCCTACCATTACAGTAGTTCATATGGACAAAGGATGTTTATGACTTCATGAATTGGAGCGATTTTAAAATATAGATTGAGAGGTGCTTCAGTCATTCATTATCTGACAATATTCTGCATCAATTTCTTAGTATTGTGTAGATGAGTACTGTTAAAGAGTATGATCAAATTGGACCAGTGGGCTACTGGTTGGACTTGTTAGCAGACTATGCCATACACCCTGTATTTCACATTTCACAATTGAGAAAAGCTTTGGGGCCTTTGAATCACCCTCAGAACATTCCAGCTTGAGTGGAAGACAACTCTTGAGTCAGCACTTACAGCCAGGAAAAGGGGAGGGGATAGTGGAAGTGTTGATTAAATGAAAGGACATTCCGATTCATGAGGCATTATGGGAACTTTGTCCATATTTTTCGACGACAATTTCTAGAGTTCCACCTTGGGGGACAAGGTGGTAGTTGATGAGGGGGGTAATGATATAGTTCCTTTAGTCATATATGTAAGGAGAAGGAAAAAAGGAGAAAAATAGTCAATTCAAGAACTAGATAACTGATTAGGGAGGTAATTTCACTTCCCTTATTACTAGAAATTATATAAATAAGGTGGAAGTAGGAGTATCCTCATCTACTCACTGTTCTTTCTTTTAATGCTCATTGTGCCTCATCTCTATTCAGAATCTTTAGATTTGGAGATTCCGATCTGAGTGTATCTCAATACGATTGAATATTACATTTTTTTTCACAAATAGCAAGGATCGTATCAGAATGGTGTATCAATGCTGAATCAAAAAGAGTAACGAGATTTGTAATGATCTTGGTCTGGAAAAATCTAGGCGCACCATAATTTTTCTACGGTAGTGTAAAATTTGAACGGCCTAGGGAGGAAACTATCTAATGCTTTTTACAACATGGAGATATCACAGATGCGTTATCTTGGTGGTGGATTGTCAAGAACGAATCTCTTGTGATTGATGGTTACTTTAACTTTTTCTTAAGATTGATGGCGAATGAAACTGTTTAGGGATGTTTACTTTAGAACAAACATTATCAAAATCTATGATAGCATTATTTTGACAAATGACTACGGAAAAATTGGTTGTACCATAACTGGCATGGCTAGGTCAATACATACCCTCCATGTGAGCTTTTGGGTGGCAAAAACTTGGTTTCATTTTGGTGGAGAGCTGGCAGCTCTGGTGGCTTGAGGCTACTGGCTATGAGAATTTCCTCTGTTGGTTCTTTGCTTTTGTTACCCATCACAAGTCTTGCCACGTAGCAGCCCAAAAATCTCTTCCAACTTGAAGCCTCTTCCCCAGCTTACATGGTCGTTGAACGAAGCTCTGAAGCTCAGTAAGCTTGGTACCCATTCCAAATGGTTGTGGAAGCTGTGACCATGATTGACCTCTGACTGGCCTATCTCTGTAATAAGGGAGGGTGTAAACACGAAGGATGGGATAGTGCCAAAGCAAGTAGTATTTCCATGGCGCAGATTTCTCCTGGTTAGTGATGATCTTCTGGACAATCCTGCTTCCACTGCGAACCTATCTACAGGCGTTGCGCTGGGGTTTTCTTGTGTATACGTCCCCTTTCCCCCCCCCCGCCCCCGCCCCCAAAAGCCTATCCTACAGAAGTCAACATGTTCCTTTTTCCAGACCAGTCATATCCGTAGGAACAAGTCAGACGATTGCATTACTGCAATGAAGGTCTAATTGGGCTTTCTAAAAAGGTGTTTTTGCTCAGTTTAGACGAAGTTTATCACGATTTTCAGTATTCAGCGTTGAGCCCCGCTTGTTTCAGTGCTGTTGCGGAGCATAACCTTATTGCGGTGGCCAGAGCATGATTTTGAAGCATTGAGTAAAGAAGGAGCTTTGTTTTTTGTTGCCTTAACGGGTCAGCCATTCTTTTCCTTGTTGGACTGTCAATACCTGTGTGTGAGCCCCTCTTGGGGACTCTGGAATGAGAGAAGGCCACAAATTTATGTTCAGAGGTACTAATAAATAGTGCACTGCAAAAGTTGTCTTTAATGACGGATGAGTTCCCTCGAAGTTCTTCAAATGGCTACATGATTGTTCTTGAGAAAGATTGAGCTGTTCATATGGAACAAAAGATTACCCTCCTCATTTAGCAGATGGAGGCTTGCGTCTCTAATTCGATGGATAATCATATTATTTCCTCAAGTGGATATCTATGTGCCCTCCTCTTTCCATTGTATTCGTGCTGCATCATTTTTTTTGTTGCAATGTGTATCTATTCACATGCATATATATATATATATCGTAGAATTACAAATTACGAGCAAAAGCAGCTAAAATCTGGTGATGATGGAGCTGGATTCCATTGTCATGAGGCAAACTTTGATTTGGACGGTTGCAAGATAATTGGTTTTGCTCGTCATGGGGAGAGTCAATGGGGAACAGTCGGTTATCCCTGGTTAAGATCAATCGGTTCTTCCCTGATCCCTCAATCAGGTTCCCAATTTAGTCGTCAGGCGATCCATAGAACCGTGGAGGCGCGCGTGTTCTCTTTCTCTGGCATCTTCTCTCTGGCTGCTGCTCATCTCCTTGTCTGATCTGATCTAAAAAGTGTGGTGATTGATTTCGTGGCAGATTCGGCTCCTTCTTTGGACCCTCGCAGCGGGTGATTGCTCCCCGGGTGATTGAAGAGAGCAGATCGATCCGGGAAGCGGAGCACGTCGCCCCGAGGGGCCCTCCCGCCGCCTCGGCTTCCGGAGTATTACAGTCTTCCCCGTCCTGCAGATTCCTCACCGCCCGCCCGTCTCTGGATCGAGTTTCTCTCTCTAAACCCCTCATTCTTTGCGGCCGCAGGCCAGGCGGGCGTCCTCGAACGCCGAGAGGGAGCCTCCTCCGAGGGGGAAGCCTCACCGGGTGATCAACGAGGTGGGGGAAGCGCCCGCCTCTCGCCGGAGGGTTTCCATTTCCGTTCCTGGGAATCCTTGAATGGAGCTACGCTTTCATCTGATCGCCGATTGCTTCCTCTTTTTTTTTGTGTTGCAGACGCAGAGGAAGGTGCAGACGCTCAAGGAAACCCGGGACTACACGTTCCTCCTCTCGGACGACGCCGAGCTCCCCTCTCAGGCCAGCGGCCCTCCCAAGGCCGCCGCCGCTCCAGCTCCGAGCGCCGGTCAGTCAGCCACCCTTTTTCTGTTAAAAATGGGATTTTTATTGCTGCCATTCTTCTTTCTCTTCGTGGACATGGCTGAAAGGCGCTGACTTTCTCTTCTTGAAGCCGATCGAACGGGGCAGGGCCTACCACCCTCGAGGACGCCGGTGATGAAGCCCCCCAGACAGGTTCCTGAGAGGCAGCCCGGGAGGAATGGGGCAGAACCCGGGCGGGGCCAGGCCCGGCCCATGCCGAAGAAGGCGGAGCCGCAGAGGCCCGGGCTCCCGGCCCGCCCCAAGCTGCCCCCGAGTGAGCCCAGAAGTGCGCCCAAGGGCGGCGGCGGCGGGTCCCACTTAACTGCCCGGCCTGCGACCACGGTGAGGAAGCCCACGCCGTCGTCAGGGGGGGCAGCGAGGCCGTCGGCCATGGAGAGGGCGCCCTTGCCGAGGGTTCCTTCTACCTCAGCATCTGCGCAGCAGAGAAGGGAGGCCCAGGATGGGCCCAAGCCGAGGGCGCCGCCTCCCCGGGGCGCCGCAGCGTCTTCCTCAAGGCCTCAGGTTCTTTGCTGCCTCTGGCTTTTCCTGGCAAGCTGCAAGTCGTCTTCGAGGCCCGGTTCGTGACTGGTTCCTGCTCCTCTCTGTGGCCAGCTTCAGGCGCCGAGGGCTCCGCCGAGGCCGATTCAGCGGCCCGGGCCGGACGAAGGCCGTCGGAGAGAGAGAGAGAAGCCCTCCAAGGGTCGCCCGAGGGACCCCTTCGACGACGACGACGACGATATCGACGACCCGATGAGCTTCTTGAGGAACAAGCTGCTGTCCAGGTATGGTGCTGCAGTTTCGGTCGCTTCCTTTTTAATTCTTCCTAGTTTTTTATTTCTTCTTCTTTTTTAATGAAATTGATACATTGCATCCGTTTTGCGATGATAATGACCGCAAGATTTCAACAACCACCTCATTTTGCCAACATCTATCTATATATATATATATATGTACAGATGTGGGTCCCTGGATTCGATCTAGAAAATTGCAATCCAGAGCTTGGGATTGCCATAATATCATGAACCCTATCAGCCAATCATCCTCCTAGAGAGAGAGAGAGAGAGAGAGAGAGGCCACTTTGACGCCAAAAAGGTGGAGGTTAGCTAGTTTCTTATGGGATTGGGTTCGTGTCTGGGTGGGTTCTGATTTCTCTCTCTCTCTCTCTCTCGCTCTCATTCGCTGTGTATTTGTGGCGGCAGGTACCATTCCAGCAAGTACCAGGACGAAGATGAGGATGACAGCGACATGGAGGCCAACTTTGAAGACATCATGAAGGAGGAGAAGAGGAGGTAATGTTTGTGTGTGTGAGTGAGTGAAAGAGAGAGAGAGAGAGAGAGAGAGAGAGAGAGAGAGAGAGTTTGCCAATCGGGTGTGTTTTTTTGACGGGTCGGGATTTGGCAGCTCGAAGATTGCGCAGCAGGAGGACGAGGAGCAGCTGCGGCTGATCGAGGAGGAGGAGGAGAGGGAGAGGATGAGACGGGAGGCGAAGAGGCGGAAGCTCCTGCGGCGGTGATCAGAGAGAGAGAGAGAGAGGGAGGCCGCCTGCCTCAGATTCGGGTGGGGTCTCCGTGGTCGATGCGGTCGGCGGAGGAGCCACTCGAAGAGGCTCTTCCCATCTTCTTCCCGTTGCTAATAATGATGGTAAATGAAATGAATATTTGCAGCTGTTGATTGTGTGTGATGGAGAGGTGGAGAGAGAGAGAGAGAGAGAGAGAGAGAGAGAGAGAGAGAGAGGAGAGAAGGAGTAGCAGGAGCAGGCGATTTACGACTGCTTGTCTCGATTCATCATCACTCCGCCCGCTGGGGAGTTGGGCGGCCGCTTGAATTTTATTTTAACCCACCGGTGGTGAAACCGTGGATACACTTTCAGCTTCCCTCCCACTCTCGCTCTAAGCCGTGCTCTCTCCTGTCCTCTCTCTCTCTCTCTCTCTCTCCCTCAGTATCTTCAAGAAACCCGTCCGTACCTTCAGTTCAGGGCCTTCGATGAACCCATCTCTCTCTCTCTCTCTCTCTCTACCAGTGCGGGAGGAATTCGTTGCACGTCAGATTTGCAAAGCGAGGACTGTCACAAAAGTCAGCAGATACACCTGCAAATGACCGGAAATCACTTAAATTCTGAATATTGCACGTACAGTAGAGGCCTCGGGATCATTTTCCACATGCCGCATCTTCTGACGTCACAAACAGCTTCTCTCTCTCTCTCTCTCTCTTCCTGGGCCGCCGCATCTTCTTCTTCTTCTTCTTCTTCTCCTTCTTCTCCTTCTTCCGGTCGTCGTCGCTCTGGAGGGTGGTGGAGGTCTTCGTTGCCGGGGCTCAGTCGGAAAAGGTGCGGCGGCGGTGGCGGCGGCGGTGGACGCAGGTGGAAGGCGAAGGGCAGGGAAGGCGAAGGTCGGCGAAGAAGGAGGTGAATGCATCCGCCAGCTCCGCGATGATGCGGGCCTTCACCTGCCCCCTCCTTGGGATCGCCCGCCGCGCGAACCTGCTAGCCGGAGACCTCCCCGGACGAGTCCTTTCGGTCGTCACTCTCTTCTCCTCCTCCGCCATCGCCTCCACAGCAACCAGGAAGAAGAAGACAGCGCGAAGGAGACGAAGACAGCTCGAAGAAGAAGAAGAAGAAGAAGACAGCTAGAAGAAGGCAGCCAGGAGAAGGAGAGGAAGAAGATTGAGGTAAAAGAAGAAGAGGAGCAAGAAGAAGAAGAAGTAGAAGAATAAGAAGAGCAAGGCTAATGGCAAGGAAGAAGTAGTCGGGATGCAGCTCTCCTCCGACCTCGCTTTCAGTCTCAGTGAAGCTCTCTCTCTCTCTCTCTCTCTCTCTCGATATATATATATATATATATATATATGCATATGTATATATGGTTGTTGTGAGCGGTGAACAAGTGGCGAGGGAGGCCTCAGAGGAGTTACACTCCTTGGGAACGAAGCCTGATTTCCAGGCGATACCATCCTGTACCACAATGATATCCTGGCCCCCCCGCCGGAGACGGGGAGAGAGAGGGGAGAGAGAGGAGAGAGAGAGAGAGAGAGAGAGAGGGGAGAGAGATTTGAAGGGTGGCCTTGGGGAGGAATACGAGGGTCACGCAGGGTGGGGTGGGGGAGATCTTGCAGCGGTTTAGATGTGCAGGTTGGCGTATTTATGTCATTTGAGGAAGCACGTGGGGCTTTCCTCCACAGGAAGAAGGCTGACAGTCAATGGTGGCCACTATCCTCCTCGCCCCTTGTCTCGCAACGTTCTAAAACTCTCTCTCTCTCTCTCTCTCTTTCTCTCTCTACCCCGTGATTGGTGTGCCCTGCCAATCGCCCCCCTCTTCTCCTGAAGACTTATTGTCTGCACTCATTCCCCCTCTCTCCTCTTCTCCTGAAGACTGGCCTCGTCTGCAGTCTCTCTCTCTCTCTCTCTCTCTCTCTCTCTCTCTCTCTCTCTCTCTCTCTCTCTCTCTCTCTCTCTCTCTCTCTCTCTCAGAGGAGGAGGAGGAGGTGGTGCGCAGCAATCGGATGCCATAACTGGAGCGTTGTGCAGTCGAGGACCATCCTTCCTCACCGTCTAATCCCTGCTGGCGGGTTCGAGGCGGACTCGAGGTCCGCTTTCTTCTGCAACGTTCGGCGCGCCGATCGTCTATAGAGCGTCGGCGTAAAAACAGGAGGTGGAGGCCATCGCCCACGCCGCGGTAGAGCATTTCGCCTGTCCGAGTAATTTACGTATCCAAATGCTTTGTAGATGCCACAGCCTTTCTTCACGTCACCTGCGCCTCTCTCTCTCTCTCTCTATCTGGGTCTTTCGGAAAGATCTCAGAGGAACAGTAGACCTTGTAGGAAAATAAGTAAATAAACCTGCAAGAAAACACTCTGATTTTGGAAGAGAAATGGATGGGAGAGAGAGGGAGAGAGAAACGGTTCGCGCTCTCACAAACCCTAGAAAAGGACGAAATGATTTCTATTAATAAAATAAGGAGAAAGAGAGTATTTATACTAATATTTAATAGACCGATCATTATGGCCCACTAAAGACACAACAACATGACCCACTCAACAACAAAAAACAAATAGCCTACTAAAGACAAAATAAGATCTTTTTTGCATTAAATACTAACACTCCCCCTCAATGTAAAAACGTTTAAGATCAAGAGTCTCTAAATTTCACAAACTTAGAATGTCCCAACGCCTTTGTAAAACCATCTGCCACTTGATCCAATGTTGAACAGAACTTCAATTTTATAAGATCCTTAGCAACTAAATCTCGAATAAAATGGTGCCTTATCTCAATATGTTTCGTTCTTTCATAAAATATTGGATTCTTTGTCATAGAAATAGTTGACACATTGTCACAATAGATCACTGTAGGTATTGAATGCGGAATATTAATATCTTGTAAAATCCTTCTCATCCAAATTACTTGTTGTGTAGCTAATGATGCAGCAATATACTCGACTTCAGAAGATGATAGTGCTGTAGATTCTTGCTTCTTAGAAATTCATGAAATTGCACCTGAACCAAAATTGAAAACAAAATCACTTGTACTTTTTTTGTCATCAATAGAACCTACCCAATCACTATCTGAATAACCAGAAAAATTAAATTCAGCAACATGTTGATATAGAATTCCATAATTAATAGTGCCACGCACATATCAAAGTATTCTTTTTGTTGCTCCAAGATGATGAACAGATGGTGAGTGCATAAACCTTGAAATCATACCAACTGAAAATAATATATCCGGTCGAGTATGAGTCAAATACATCAAACCACTAACAATACTTCTATAAAAATGTTCATTTGTTTTTGTAGTTCCATCATCAAGACATAATTTGTCATTTATATTCATAGGAGTAGAATAAGTCTTGCAATGAAACATATTAAACTTTTTTAGCAAATCACATGCATATTTCTCTTATGAAATAAATATACCATAATCATTTTGAACAATTTGAAGTCCAAGAAAATAATGAAGCAATCCCAAATCTGTCATATCAAATTCAGCCAACATACCATTCTTGAAATCTGAAATTAGTGACAAAGAAGATCCAGTATATATAATATCATCAACATAAACACATACTATCAAAATATCTTCATCTTGGGTCTTGATATAAAGTGTTGGCTCATTCTCACTTCTATGAAAGTGATACTTGTGAAAATATGAATCAAGTCTACTATACCATGCTCTTGGTGCTTGTTTAAGGCCATAAAGTGACTTTTTCAATTTATACACTTTGTTCTCTCTTTCTTCAAGAATAAAACCTAGTGGTTGCTCAACATATACATCTTCATTCAAATAACCATTCAAAAATGCTGATTTAACATCAAATTGAAAAACTTTCCATTTCATTTGAGCTGTCATGGCTAAAACAATACGAACTGTTTCAAATCTTGCAACTGGAGAAAATGTTTCAAAATAATCAATACCTTGTTGCTGTACATATCCTTTCACTACTAACCTTGCCTTGAATTTTTGAACATTACCATCCGATTTGTACTTTACTTTGTACACCCACTTGACTCCAATTGCTTTTGTCTTTTGTGGTAAATCCACCAACTCCCATGTGTCGTTTTTCTCAATTTTTATAATTTCTTCTTACATTGCCTTTTCCCATTCATCTTTGTCTTGTGCCTCCTCATAACTTGTTGGTTCTACAATCATAAGAGCAAAAACACATGATTCATAAATATCACATAAAGACTTCATCTTTCTTGGAGGACTTGATGATTCTAAACTTGAATCATTTTGGCCATTAACACCACTTGTATTTCTTGGAGAATATCATGAAGGTGTGACACATGAAGTAGAAGCTTCTCCTATTGAATCTTCACCATTTTGCATAATTTCCTGTCCATTTTCACCAAAAGAACTTTGACAAATTGGGTCTGCATTTCAATTCCAGCAAGTATATTCATCAAATATAACATCATGACGAATCAATAATCTTTTTGTTTCAGGATTATATAATCGATAACCCTTACTCTCATCACTATATCCAAGAAAAATATATTTTTCACTCTTTTTATCCATCTTACCACGATCATCAGCATCAATTAAAGCATAGCATCTGCAACCAAATACTTTTAAATGACCAACATTAGGCTTTCGATAATACCAAGCTTCATAAGGAGTCATATTCATCACCGCTTTTGTAGGAGAAATATTTAAAATATAAATAGAAGTTGTAACCGCTTCAGCCCAAAAATCATTAGGAAGATGCTTCTCACTAAGCATACTTCTAGCCATTTCCACAATAGTTCTATTCTTTCTTTCAGCAATATCATTTTGCTCTGGAGTCTTTTAATAGTGAGCTGTCTTTTGATTCCTTGCTTCTTACAAAATAATTCAAACTCATGAGAAATAAATTCTCCCCCTCGATCTGTTCGAAGAGTTTTAATAACATGCCCACTTGATTTTTCAGCAAAAGCCTTGAAATAAATAAACTTCTCAAATACTTCAGATTTTTGAGAAATAAAATAAACCTAACTCATACGTGTGAAGTCATCAATAATCAATAAAAAATATCGACTACCATTCAAGGATAATGTCCTCATTGGACCACATAAATCAACATATAATAATTCAAGAGGAAACCTTGCTCTCTATGATTTGCCAATAGGAAATGATAATCGATGTTATTTGCCATAAATACATCCTTCACATACTTTGTCATTTGTTGAAATAGAAGGTAAACTAGTAACCATATGCTTGTGATGTAATAATTTCAATGCATTAAAGTTTAAATGATCATAACGCATATGCCAAAGTGAAGATAAATCATTTTCTTTTGTAATCATATCAAAATCAATAAGCCTTGAAATATCAAGAGGAAACATCCTCTTTCCAACCTTGGAAATTACCATTGGAGCCATACCACTTTTCTTATGCTTGATAACATATTTATCATCTTCAAAATGAATAATAAAGCCACATTCCAATAATTGACCCACACTAAGTAAGTTATGTGCTAATTTTGGAACAAAATAAACATCATGAATTAATATATTTGCTCCTGATTTAGTGTGAACAGTAATAGTACCAATGCCTTCAATTTTCACACTATTTCCATCACCAATAGTAACATCACAAATCATAGATGTGTCTATATTCTGAAATAAATCCTTTTGACCTGTCATATGATTACTGTAACCACTATCAATAAATCATATATTTGATATACTTGAGCTTGAAGAAATATTAGTGATAAACAACTTATTTTGTTCATTTTTTTCAATAATATTTGCTTGCTCCCTTTTCTTGTCTCAACAATTTGCTTCAATATGACCATACTTCTTGCAAAAATTACACATTAGTTTAGAATTCCCTTCTCTCATATTTTCTTGCTGTTTTGCCTTTTCATAACAATATGCTTCAATGTGACCATATTTCTTACAAAAATGACATTGCATAACTTTGTAATTTGGTTTTTGATTTTGCTAATTTCTTCCATCATTTCTTTGCTGCCCATGATATGATCTACCATATCCTCTTCCACGGCCTCTATTTTGATAATATCCTCTACCATGTCCTCGTTGTGTAGGTGTACCTTCACTATTTTTTTCATTCTTTGAAATTTCAACCTTTGCTTGGAATACTTGCTCAATAGATTTTTCTTTTTGTCTACTAATTCGTTTTTCTTGTGCTAACAATGTTCCAGCCAACTCATTTTAGGTATAAATAGATAAATCCTTAGATTGTTCAATGGTAGCAATAATATGATCATATTTAGAAGGCAAACTTCTTAAAATTTTTTCAACAATCCTTTTCTCTGAAATATCTTCACAAAATATTCTCATTTGATTTATAATAACAACAATTCTAGAAAAGAAATCATGCACTGATTCATCTGATTTCATAAAAATATTTTCAAATTCTCGACGAAGAGTTTGAAGCTTCACATTCATAACAATGCTATCATCATGAAATTCATCTTTCAAAATTTTCCATGCTTCAAATGAACTTGATGCATTAGCAATTCGTGGAAAAATAACTTCTGAAACTGATTGCTGTAAAACTAATAATGCCTTAGCATCCTTTTTCCGAAATTCCTTATTTTCTTGTCTTGAAGTCTCTCCTTCTTTATTTCCACTCTCAACTAATTTCTATAAGTCTTGAGAAATAAAAAATGTTTTCATTTTGATACTCCAAAAATCATATTTTTCTCTATTAAAAAATAGAACAAGAGGCTGTGACAAGTTTAGGGGATTACCATTCGCCATTTTACTGTTATGACGATTCCTCTCCACGTAAATGATGATTCCAATATTCAAAATACTTGCTACGGCAAGAAATCTTCAAAAAACCCCAAATATCTTTCACAAACCTCGGATTTCTCCTCTTCTGTTATTGCTGGTCTCTCCACAGAAAAAACAACACCCAATAAGCGAACTTGGTGCTCTGATACCACTTGTAGGAAAATAAGTAAATAAACTTGTAAGAAAACACTCTGATTTTGAAAGAGAAATGGACGGGAGAGAGAGGGAGAGAGAAACGGTTCGCACTCTCACGAACCCTAGAAAAGGACGAAATGATTTCTATTAATAAAATAAGGAGAAAGAAAGTATTTATACTAATATTTAATGGACCGACCATTATGGCCCACTAAATACACGACCAACATGACCCACTAAATAACAAAAAACAAATAGCCTACTAAATACAAAATAAGACCTTTTTTGCATTAAATACTAACAGACATGAGAAAACGCGCTCTCCAGGAAATCACTCTTTTTCAGCGCTGCATGATTATATCTTCGTGGGCTCTACCTTCGTGCCGCTGAGAGAGAGAGAGAGAGAGAGAGAGAGAGAGAGAGAGAGGGAGCTCATCAAATGAGCATCGGAAGCGCGGTACGACAACTGGTCGAGCAGCCGTAAGGCCGCTTTCGAGGCGTTTCTCTGTGGCTAAGACTTGAATGTCTCCATGGATCGAGGGCCCCTCCACAGAGCTGTCAAATGGATTAATTACGCGCACGCGGCCGACATCATCTGCTCCTGCCTTCCACAAGAATGCCTCTCTCTCTCTCTCTCTCTCTCTCTAAAGGCCGGGAGGAGATCGTTGGCGAGGTCTAACACTAACATGACGCCGCGGGAGAGGCTGTCCCGAGGAACTTCATCTGCGCCATACGCGTGAACCATCGCTTGATTCTCTCTCTCTCTCTCTCTCTCTCTCTCTCTAATCGCGACTGGACTCCCTCCTCGTGAGCCTTCTCCCGGCCCCGATCGGAGTCGGGCTCTCTCGATCCTCAGCCGCGGCGGCAGGGGGAGGAAGAAGCCGGCGAGGTGGAGGAAGCGGAGAGAGAAGAAGAATAACGCCACTACCAAGCGGGGAGAGGAGCTCCCATCCCCGAATAAGATCACGAGGAAGACCCAGAAGACCTACAGAGAGAGAGAGAGAGAGAGAGAGAGAGAGAGAGAGAGAGTATATCTAAAATTTTGTTTCTTAGAATAGTTTTTTGTAAATCGGTGCGTAAAACGTAACCCTACGTACGGATCGATTAGGTCGGAAGACTGGTCTTTTCTCTCTTCTCCGACGCGCCGGCCCTCTCGGTCAGTAGTCGTTCCTCTCCTCCTCCGCCGCCTCATCTCGTCCTGCCGCCGCCCCAGCGTGCCAGGCGGAGGGGGGATCGTCCCCTCCCGCCAGTATCCTCTGCCTCAGCTGCCCACTTTCCCTTCCTGCAGGCTCCGCTATGTGCTCCTCCCGAGCCCGTTGACTCTGATCCGGGGGGCGCCCGATTCCGTGCGTCTGTTTTCTTCGATCATCCCCGTCGGCTTCCGAGCTCCTCCTCCGCGGTCATCGTTGCCCGTCGCCGCTGCTTTGGGCGGTTGTCCCCGCAGAATCGTCATTACAAGCCCTGGTTTCGGGGCTGTAGTTATCGCTGGTGGGGATCTCTACCCTGTGCGCTCCTCCTCCAAGTCCGGCCGCTGCTGGTATGCGACCGATGTCCCCTGTAATGTGACAGGTTCCTTATATGCCGTGTCCCACGACGCTAATTGTGATTTTGCTTGTTCTACCGCGATGGCTTCATGAATACCCCTTTTCGTCTCTTGTGAGCTTCATGGCTGAATCGGTTTACATTTACATTCAATTCGCCATATGCCTGGATATGATCCATGTTGTGCTCTGTTCTCTTCGGGAAGAGACCGTACACTTGTCATCTAGTTGGATCTGAATGGGCGAATCATGGTGCAGCTAGTTGGATCTGTACATTTTGCGTTTTATTACAGAAAATTTAAATGGAAATTTCACAAAGAAACTTAATGGAGCAGTTATGTCAGAAACTTTTATGATGCGGCGTTCTCCCCAAGATCTAAAATAATTTACTTGAACAGGGATGTGATAATTTATCGTACGTCTTCTTTAAATAGCATCGAATGATCTCGGTGCTAAACTTCCTCAAGTGTGAACAATTGCTCTTATTTTGCGTAGCAAACAAACTCGAGAGTTTCTTATTTTATCTAACTATTAGGTCTGTTAAATCAGAGTCAGCTGTAAATGTCCATATGCCTAGTCTTTTACTGCATGGTGCCTACCTAGTTAGAGAATGTTGAATGATCCAATTTATCCAGTCCCCACCACTGAAATTCCGGTCCATAACCTCATGCTATGGTTTTTTTTATTCATCTTGCTTCAGGCTTGTTCTACATTGACTGCGCCACAACTGGTTGCTTCATCAACACTATGTGGAGAGGTGCTCCAAGAAGCATCTGCTCGAAGCTTCTATTGTCGCCCCGTGCAGCATGCGGAAGGACCTCGGACGCTGTATTATCCCTGTCTGGCTCTCATTTCCTCTCGTCTCCTGTTATCGGTGATGTTCTTCCACAGGGAGCCCTGTTCTCTACGCAATTCAATTCCAGCTCTGTTGCTGGATCTTGGAAGCTGGGTCCCACACCCGCCTCCCACGGACTCGATGTCGAGTCTCCAGTGGAAGTGCCGTTCCTCAGGAGCCCAGTCGCCACGTTCCTAGCATCCAAAAAGCTGTCGAAGGCTAGTGATAGCGCTCTACATTATGGCCGTTGCTATTGGGAGCTTTCCAAGGCGAAGCTCAGGTGCTGCAGTGTATCCTCACGATCGTGTTCTATTCTCCGCCTGCATGTGAGAGCATTGGAAATCACGTGGGCATTGTTATTCTCTTCAGCATGCTTGTGGTGGCGACATCTGGAGCTGGTTTTGTCCTCGGAAGTGGAACTGCCATAGATTTAGTGGGGCTTTGTTCTACCTGCGTGGGCACCATGACGGTAGCAGCAGCGGCCAACTCCTTAAATCAGGTGCTGTAATCCATGTAGGCGATGCTGTTCTGCTCCTGTCTATTTTTACTAGCTCTTCGTCTTGTGTTTCTCAGCGGCAAGGGCAATTTTCTTTGTTTATATTTTGTGGGTTCATGCTTAATAGTAGCTCAATTTGATTTTATTATCTGCTTGCATGTTAGGAGTGCAGCCTGCTTGGCTGGTTGAGTTCTTCTGGAGAGTAAGTCAGCCTATTAAGTGCGTTGAATTGTGCACTCTGTCAGGTCTTTGAAGTGCAGAATGATGCGAGAATGAAGAGAACGAGGAACAGACCCCTGCCTTCGGGCCGTCTCTCCGTTCCCCACGCAGTCGCATGGGCATCAACCGTCGGCGTTGCCGGGACCGTTTTGCTTGCATCGAAGGTGCTATAATTTTTCTACCCATTGATCTGCTGAGAGTTCGATCTGAACTTTTTCTTTCTCTTCGGCGACTCCTGCGCTCTTCCATCTGAGGATTTATGAGCTGATGGTCACAGAACGATCCTTGCAAGGTTCTTGCAGACTAATCTCTTGGCGGCGGGGCTTGCAGCATCCAATTTGGCTCTCTACGCGTTCGTCTACACCCCCTTGAAGCAGATCCACCCGGCGAACACATGGGTCGGAGCTGTTGTCGGCGCGATTCCCCCCCTTCTTGGGTAGGCCCTCCTCGGCTTTCTCCTTCCCCTTTTCTATGCCATGAAGCTCCAAGTTCTTTGCTCTTGAGAATTGCCCATTAATGTCTGCAAGCCTTCTTTTTTCTTGGGACTTTGTCTGTAAGCCTTCTGATTCTTCAAACTTTTTAGTTGTTGTCCCCAGTAACGGTAAATTTCAGAGAGCCGCCGCCGGTGTATATATTCCCATAAAGTCCCTAAAAATCGGCAATTTTACCCAGATCCTTTATTCATAATCATCTGAACGGTTTCAGAATAAAATAGCATAGCGACTCTCATCACGTTCTTCCCTTGTTGTACGTTCTGATTTAGTCCTCATTTTCCTTTTTTTTTTTCTCTTTTTTCCTTTCTCTCAGGTGGGCAGCTGCAGCTGGCGAGATCTCACCCAACGGGCTTATCCTCCCAGCCGCCCTATATTTTTGGCAGATTCCCCACTTCATGGCCCTCGCATACTTCTGTCGCAGCGACTATGCTGCTGGAGGGTGAGCCAATCTTCTGTTCATCTTTGAGGAGAACAATTTTTGTTTTTGCTCTAATCTTTTTATCCGTTTCTGTTGAGCATCATCTTTTTGCTAATTATTTTCTTAGCCTGTTTCTCAGGAGACGTTGCAGATTTCCCTTTTTTTATTCTATTTATTCGTGTCCGTCATAATATTTTTCTTAACCATCTGTTTATTATCGATATGTTTTTTTAAAAAAATTGTTCGTCTCAACACCCTCTAACATTGTTTATATTATTATTAGTTTTATTTTAGAGTCGATATCTGCTGTTCTGATCCAGGTTCAAAATGTTCTCGCTCTACGACCCCTCTGGCTGGAGAACTTCCCTGGTCTCTCTCCGAAACTGCCTCTATCTCTTTCCTGCCGGCTACCTCGCCTACCACTGTGAGCTGCCGAGGCCACTCTCTCTCTCCTCTCTCTCTCTCTCCTCTCTCTAAAGCGCAGTGCTCTGAAACCTGGCCCCGGGTCGCCCGTGCCGCTCAACCTTGCAGGGGGGCTCACCGGCGGGTGGTTTGCAGTAGAGTCGTCGGTCCTCACCGGGTGCATGGCGGCGGCGGCGGCGGCGTTCGTTCTCGACCGGACCCCGGAGAAGGCGCGGAGGATGTTTCACGCCAGCCTCATCTACCTCCCCGTCTTCATGGCGGGCCTCCTCCTCCACCGGCTCCCCAGTGAGCCGGAGGTGGCCGCCGCGGCCTCCGGCGAGCCCCGCGGGCGGCTGCGCTCTGTCCCGGAAGCCCGCGCGGAGGAAGGCGGCGGCGGTCTTGGGCGCCCGATCAGAGCCCGGCCGAGGGGCGACCGGCCCCTCCCGCCGGTAGCCTACGCCTCGGCTGCCCCCTTTCCCTTCCTGCCGGCTCCGCTGTACGCCCCTCCCGATCCTCGGGAAGAAGAAAGCTAGACGGCCTTGGCGGCTTGCCGAGTGCCGTCTTCAAGCTGCACGCGAGCTCTGGAGGGTTCTCGAGCAGCAGCAGCAGCAGCAGCAGAAGAAGAAGAAGAAGAAGAAGAAGAAGAAGAAGAAGAGACCCCACCCTGCAAAAACCAGAAGAAGAAACAAAGCTGTTTCCTTTCCAGCTGACGGGTTCAGTCGTGCTTGAGCGCGATCCGACACTGAATTGTAAATAAGTCAACGGCCCTCCTGAGCGGACTTGAGCTGGATCGGTTGAATTTTTTTTTTCTATTTACAATAATTCCTCCTTTTCTCCGTCTCCAGAAGTCGCAGGATCTGTTGGCAACTGAGGATATGAATGATGATAACAATAATAATAATAATTCCAGTTACTGTCGTTGATTATAATTACTATTTTCTTTCTGAAATTGGAATGTCAATGAAGATGCCGTCCAAATAATTATCGGCCGATTTTATTGCGGATCTAATAAATACCGGAAATTTAACCTCGTCCGTTTTTCGCCCTCTTCCTGGGAGGAAATTAATCGAACCACGCGAAGATTTGAGTGGATCTAATGGGGATCTCCCCCTCTCCCCCTCTCCTCTCTCTCTCTCTCTCTCTCTCTCTCTCTCTCTGAAGTGTGTTTTCTTCCGCCGCAATGGAAAGTCAAACTAGAGGGAGCATGAAGTCTCTTGAAAAACGGAGTCATCCTAGCGAGAGAGAGAGAGAGAGAGAGAGAGAGAGAGAGAGAGAGAGAGAGAGAGATGGGGCGAGAGAGAAAGAGCGATGGGGAGAGAGAAGAGAGAGAGAGAGAGAGGAGAGAGATGGGGCGAGAGAGAAAGAGCGATGGGGAGAGAGAGAAAGAGCGATGGGGAGAGAGGAGAGAGGAGAGAGAGAGAGAGAGAGAGAGAGAGAGAGAGAGAGAGAGAGAGAGAGAGAGAGAGAGAGAGAGAGAGAGTTGGGAGAGGGACTCGGGGAGGTGCACGAGGGCGATTTGTACGTGAATATCGGAGCCATGAAAGCATTGATAGCGGGAAGAAGGGCGGAGATTGAGAACTGTTTCTCGTCGGCATTCATGGATGTCACGGACCCCCTTCCTCTTTCTTTCCCTCTCTTCCCCCAACCGCCCCCCCCGAGCACCTGTCACATGCATCTCTCTCTCTCTCTCGATCGAGAAACGGAGTGCGAGCCGAGAGAGAGAGAGAGAGAGAGAGAGAGAGCGCTGCTCCTACCGATTGATTGATCAGGTCTGGGGGAGAGAGGGAGAGGGCTGCCCCCTCGTCGCTTTAATCTTTTCTCTCTCTAGACTCCGTCCCTCATATATGTAAGCAAGCGCCCGAGGAAGGGGAGCCCAGATAGCATCCAGCCATGACGACGACCTCCAGGCGGCTCCTGGTGGCAGCGCTCCTCCTCCTCGCCGCCGTCGTCTGCAACGGGGACGACGGGGAATTCTACGACGCCTTCACAACCTTCCCCCAAGGCCCCCTTCCTACGTCCGCCGGTGGCGGCGCCGGCGGTTTCGCCGTCCCCGGGTGGGCCGGCGCCGGCGGATTCGGCTTCCCCGGCTGGGGCGGCGGGAACTGGATGCCTAGCTTCCCTGACGCCGGCCACGGCGGCAGGTGGGGTGGCAACATGGGCGGCGGGTGGGGCGGTGGCTCCTTCGGTGGCGCCGGCGGCGGGGGGTTCGGAGGCATGATGAGGCCGTCGGTCGTGTGCTCCGAGAGGGGCCCCTGCTTCAGGAAGAGAGTGACGTGCCCGGCCAAGTGCTTCACCTCCTACAGCCGCCACGGCAAGAACTTCGCCGGCGGCGGCGGCGGCGGCGGCTGCACCATCGACTGCAAGAAGAGGTGCATCGCCTACTGCTGAGACCGAGACTCACCGCACCACCACCACCACTAGGCCGACCGTGTTGCATGCCGTCAGACATCTGAGAGGAGCAAGCAGCTCTTGCTACATCAGCTGACTCTCTCTCTCTCTAGATCGTGTATCTTCCCATCACATGGCTCTCTCTCTCTCTCTCTCTCTCTCTCTAGATTGTGCATCTCCCATGAAATGTCATGAAATCTCAGTGTTGAGAACGTATAATGTTTATGTTTTCTACGGAATAAAACGGCGGTCTCAGATTATCTCATTCGTCACTTACCATCATCGGAGTCTTATCCGAGGCGTTCAGACTCTCTCTAGACATATAAAGAGCGAAGAGAGGGAGAGAGAGAGAGAGCGGTCTTCGTGACTGTTCGTTGAAAACCCCTCTCTCTCTCTCTCTCTCTCTCTCTCTCTCTGTGAATCCCTGAGTGTGAGTAGATGAGTTACCTGGATGGCATACAGCTCTCTCTCTCTAGCTCTCTGTGTCCCTCATCTACCACCTCGGCGCATTTACAATGGAGCGTGGGAAAGAGAAGGAATGGGTCGTCTAAACCTGGACAGTAAATACATTCACAGAAATATATAGAAAGATAGAAGACGTATAGAGAGATAGAGAGAGAATCAACAAGAGAAACGGACTTCCCAGTTCTAAGCCCGATCTCGAAGAAACTCGTACCCAGCCCGCAGCGAGAGAGAAGGGAGAGACAGAAGGAGGGGGGGGACAGCTCTGCTACGGATCCTCAGCGCCAGAGGCACCGGGGCAGCTCCCCGTCTCGTCGCCGGCGGCCAGGGTGAATCTCATCTCCTGCTCCACCACCTCGGCGAGGTCGGGCCGGCCGGCGGCTCGGTACCCCGCCGTCACGGCCTCGAAGAGCGACCTGTTCGGCGCGATCTCCCCGTGCTTGAGCTTGCCGTAGATTCTGTTCAGCCCCTCCACGAAGCCCGCTCCGCCGTAGCAACCCGCCAGGCTTATGTAGGTCACCACGTCCGGCAACAGACCCTCGTCCTGCATCCGCATGAACAGGTTCAGGGCCCTCCCCGTTTCCCCCGCCGCGCCGAACGCCGCGATGGCGGCGTTGCAGGCGAAGGTCCCGCCGGGAAGAGCACCGCCGGCTGCGGCCAAGAGGAGCTCCTCGCAGGACCGGAGAGCGAGCCCGTGCAAGCCCGCCGCGGAGAGCATCAGCGTCAGCAGGGCCGGCCGGACCAGGGGCTTCCCGTCGGCGAAGGCCGACTCCAGCTGGGAGACGGCCTCCGGCGGCACGCCGGCTTTCTTGAGCAGGGCGAAGATGGCCCGGAGAGCCGCCGGGTCGAGGGGAATCCCGAGGTTCTGCATCTGGTGTAGCAGGTCGGCGCAGTCCCTGAGCCGGCCGGCGCCGGCGAAGGCCGCCATGGCGGTGCCGAAGGAGGCGCCATCGGAGAGCAGCCCCGCTCGCTGCATCTGCTCGGCAGCGCCAACCGCCTCGCCCAGCATGCCCATGTTCCTGTACAGGCGCACCATCGCGGCGTAGGAGGCGGCGTCGGCGCGGCCGCCGCTGCTCAGGTCGGTGAGCACCGCCCTTGCTTCGGAGACCATCCCGAGGTCGGCGTAGACGCCGATCATGCAGTTGCCAGCGAACGCGTCAGCGCCGCCTTCCAGGCGGGTGATCCTCGCGTACACCCGTTGGGCCTCTCTCCAGTCCCCCGATCTCCGGTGGGCCTTGATCAGCGACGTGAGGATGATCCGGTTCGCCGGCAGCCCCGAGGCCTCCATCTCGACGAGGCGGCGGCGGGCCCCCCCAGCGTCGCCGGCGGCGGCGAGCGCGTCGATCAGCGAGCCGTAGACGACCTCGTTGGGGGGCACGCCCCACCGCCGCATCTCCTCGAAGACCTCCTCCGCCCGCTCCGCCATGCCCGCCCTCGCGCAGCTCGCCACCACGGCGGAGAACGTCTCCCGCCGCGGGCTCATCCGGGCCTCCCTCGTCATCCTGCCAAGCAGCTTCACCGCTCTCTCCGGCTGATCGCCGGCGGCCAGCATCTGGATCATCGAGTTGTAGGTGCACTCGTCTGGCCAGACCCCGCGGCTCGGCATTCCCTCGAACAGGGAGCAGGCACGGTCGTAGAGCTTCGCGCGGCCGTAGGCCTTGATCATCACGTTGTACTCCGCCGCCTCCCGGCGGCGCCTCCCCTCCGCCGAGGAGAAGACGGCCTCCGCCTCTGCCCACATACCCCTCTCGGCGTACACGTCGGCAACGGCAGCGTAGTTCTTCGAGGATATGGTTCTGCCGGCGCAGTGCTCGGCGAGGAACGCCGCCGCCCGCGCGAGTAGCCCTTCTTCCACGTACATCCTCATGACGACCGGCAGCAGCTGCTCATCGAGCGGCTCGCCGCCCGCGTGGAGTTCCTCGATCACCCCCTCCGCCTCTCGCACCATCTTCCTGCCACAGAGTGCCCCCAGGAGGATCCTCTGCGTGGCCGCGTCCCGCCGGAGGCCGCAGCCCACGAGCCTCCGGTAATAAGCGAGCACCGCCTGGAGGTCCCCCGCGGCGGCGTGCAGGGACATGAAGATGTTGAAGGTCTTGGCGTCGGGGCGGATTCCCCTCTCCTCCATCCTCTCCAGCAGGGCCTCCGCCTCGAGGAGCAGCCCGTGAGCTCCGCAGATGTTCATCATGGTGTTGAAGGTGGTGGCGTCGGGGGCCACTCCCGAGCGGAGCATTTCCGCGAACGCCTCGGAGGCGTCCCCCAGCCTGCCCGCCTTCCCGTACAGGTCGATCAGGGTGTTGAAGGTGGCGGCCAGCCGGGGCCTCTGGCGAGCCGGGGACTCCTCCTCCGCCGCCGCTGCAGGCGGCGCTACCGTCCTCTTCCCGCCGGAGCGGAGCATCTCGGAGAGCAAGAACTGCCGGGGGCTGAGCGGGTCGTCGGTGCTGGGGCGCCCCACGCCGAGGGGACCCTCGAGGGCCGCCACGTCCACCTTCCCGGCGCACCAGTCGGAGAAGACCTTCTCCCCAAGGTCGAACTCGCCGGAGTCCTTGAGGACCCTAACGGCGGTGTTCATTGTCACCTCGTCGGGGAAGAGGCCCCGGCTTCTCATGTGGCGGAGCCACAGGAGGGCCTCCGTGGCGAGCCCCGCCTTGCCGAAGACGTCGATGAGGATGCCGTAGGTGGTGTTGGTGGCGAGGACGCCGTCCCTGGCCATGTCGACCCAGCAGCGGCGGAGCTCGTCCCACTCCTGCGCGCGGCCGAGGGCGCGGAGCACCACGTTGTAGTGGATGGGGTTGGGGAGGTAGAGCTCCCCCTGCGATCGCATCCACTGGAAGATCTGCAGAGCCCGCCGCCAGTCCCGCTGCTCCTTGAGCAGCACGGTGAGCTCCTTCGGGGAGAGCCTGCCGGCGAGGGGGTCCAGGATATCGCGGACGCCGCCACCGCGCAGGTCGCCCGAGGAGTCGAGACGGCGGAGCAACGACGGGAGCGGTCCGCCGCCACCGCCGCCGCCGCCGCCCTGCTTCCTGCGGCTGGGGGCCGAGACCGCGGCGGCAGGGGGATTTAGGCGGCGCCCGGGTGGGACTCTAGTAGAGATGGAGAGGACGCGGAAGAGGGGCTCAGACCTCGGCGACGAGATCCCAGTCGGCGTGGGGGAGGGGTGCAGGGGAAATTTGGAGGAAGAAAATGACGTGGGAGAAGCAGAAGAGCAGCAGGGATCGGAGGAAGCGGGAGGTTGCGGGAACCGGCGCCGCCCCACCTCCGCCAACAGGGCGGGGGGGCCGATGCCGCCGCCGCCGCATTGGAGGATCATTGCCGGACCAGCGGTGGCGGGGATTCTGCGAGACGAGGGGGCCTTCGACGGCCTGCTCCGTCCGAATCAGGCGGGGACTCTTTCGACGGGAGGAGTGCTCTGGAACTGGAAGAAGGCAGCGCAGCCTTCGAGGGGTCACCGAGGGGAACCCTAAACCCTAATATTTCGCACAAAAAAAATCATACCTTTCTGGCGTGAGCCCACCATGTCTGGACTCAATTTTACTTTCTGAAAAAGCAGTCTCTCTCTCTCTCTCTCTCTCTCTCTCTCTCTCTCTCTCTCTCTCCCCCTCTCCCTCTCTCTCTCCCCCTCTCCCTCTCTCTCTCCCCCTCTCCCTCTCTCTCTCCCCCTCTCCCTCTCTCTCTCTCTCCCCCTCTCTCTCTCTCTCCCCCCTCTCGCAGTCAAAACTTGCGCAAATATCTTCTCTCTCTCTCTAAACCCTCCATTTGATAGCTTCGGACCAGAGAAAAAGTCCGGCGTGACCCACGTTACGGCCCCACGAGGAGTTGTGGGTGGAGATGGAGACGGCGGCGCCGGCGTAGTTTTGCTGGCTTGACGGCGGTGGAGAGGCGGCGGCACGGTGGCGCCAGCGCCCATCTCGCTTTCTCTCTCCTCCCCCTCCTCTCTCTCCCCTATGGAAGAGGGGCACACGAGCTTTTCTTCTCATTCTCTCTCAAGAATGCCCAGTAAAACCTGTTTCCTCGCCCTCACTCGGTCTCCCACTCTCTCCTTTGACTCGCCGCAGAGACGAACACAAACAGGGAATAAATTAGCGCCGTACCCATCAGAGATCCTTCTCGGATCATCAGTTGACTTCTACCCCCGCAGTCGACAGGCCACAGCAGGTTCCCGGGAGCTGAGCATATACACCGAGCGCCGCCTCACAGCTCACCATCCTCCGGCAAGCCCGGGCCGTGCTCCAATCCTCATAGACAAAGACAGACAGACAGACCGATCGATAGAGAGAGAGTGAGGGCGAGAGAGAGTGAGAAAGAGAAGGAGCTCTCTAACTTCTGAGGGAGCATCGGCGGCGGCGGTTCTAGGAGGCGCCGCCGGGCAGCGGGATATGGCTGTGATGAGAGGGCCAGGCGACGGGCTCCCGCGGGCATGGAGGCGGGGCCGGGTGGGCTATGAAGGTCGGGACGGCCTGCCCCGGCATCAGCACGGAGACTTCCTGCGCGTGGACGGGCACCTGCGAGAACAAGGAGAGCCAACTCAGGGCGAGGGGAAAACCTGACCAGTCCAACGAAGAAAGTCAAAATCCCACCCATGAGGGACAGCATTGACTTTCATCAGCCAAGTCAATGCGTCCGGGGCAGCTCGATGGAGAATGCAGAGCCACTGACAAGCCCAGAAAAGTTGACTTTTGTTGTGAAGACTGTCAAACCCGTGAAGAGCAATATCAATGACTAACCTCGCTAAAAAAAGGGGGGGCCTGTCTCGGTCAAATCGTCAAAGTCAGCGTTTCAATCATAGTACACGACGACTAAGTAAACGGCCGGCCCTAGAGAGAAGACCCCCCCATTTTTATCCGATGATTGACTGCTCCTCCGATGTGGGTGGGAGCAACGTTCTGCTGAACCAAGCCTCCTACCCTGTGCGTACGGGGGGGGAGGGGGGAGGGGGGGAGGAGGAGGGCTCGTCTTTCCCGGACTCCGCCATTAAAGAGCGCCCGAGCTCCCTGTTAGCTCATGGGTCCGAGGGATCCCCTGGAAGCACGGCTCCCTCTAGTTCTCCGTAACCGTGGAGGACGTCTTCTTCCCAGTTTTTCTACTGCGGGAAGTGCCCTCTGGCCGACCGTAGATTAAAGAAAGAAGAAGAAGATGACTGTTGCAGGGGAAAAGCCGGAGAAGTCGGAGGGATGGGACTGAATCCCGGCGGAGGTGATCTGAGCTAAGAACCTGCAAGAAGGGGTACGGGGGGGAGAGCAATCGGCTCACCTTGGGAGGGGGGAGCTGATCGAGCTTCCCTGCGAAGGCAGCCTGCCGAAGGTGGTGGGGTGAGTCTCCGTCGTGGATGAGGTGCTGCGGCGGAGAATGGGGGTCGCCGGCGAAGCCCCAGAGGCGGCGGTGCCACGCCCGCCTGGACGGCGGCGGCGCCCTGGCCCTGGGCCGGAGAAAGCGCTCGAAGATGGCCATGACGAGGAACATGGCGATGAGGATGGCGGTGGCCACGAAGCCGAAGGAGACGGCGTTGACGGAGCTGTCGAAGTGGCGCCATCTCTCCTCTCCTGCGACCCCGACGATACCTCGGCCCTCCCCCTCCACGCTCACCACCGGCGGCGCCGCCGTCGCCGGCCCTCTCCCCCACCTCCCGCCACTCTCCGCCATTCCCCCTCCTTTGTTATGGTTTCTCTTCCCTTCCCCCCGGCCGCCACCGCTCTCTTACTCCACGAATAGCGGGAGGGCTAGGTGGTCCGCCATGGGGTCTGCAATGGACTCTGAGGATCTGGCCGCTCAGTCCCTGTCCCTCTCCTCTGCTCCTCGGGGTGCGGCCATTAAAATAGTCCCCATTTGGTTCTTTACGCTTTCTCTTTCGCTGGGCTTCCCTCTTCTGCGCTGCTTTCTTTTCCTTTCCCTCTCGGTCAGTCTCTCTCTCCCCCTCTCTCTCTCTCTAACCCTTTCTCACTCACTCGCGGTCTACCTCACCACCAGTCACAGTTTTGCAGCCTTCTCTCTCTGTCTCCGTCTCTCTCTACACATGCGGAGGCCACAACAGCAGAGTCGGGACGGGAGAGGAAAGCAGGATGAGAAAGCGAGGCGACCATATCCACGGCTTCGAGATGGCTTCCTCTCTCTCTCTCTCTCTCTCTCCCTCTCCCCACCTCTCTATCTCCCTGAAAACGTCATTTTCAAGAGATGGCCTCCCTCGGTGCGGCACACAACGATCGACGAAAATGCCCATTTTCTAAGTTTATTATAAAGATTGCACAGTATCCCCTCCCCTCCTCAGCCGACTCGTATCTCTCTTCCCCACTTTTCTACATCTGTCTCTCTCTTCCTCTCCGTACACGTCTTCTCCTTTCCCACTCTCGCCCTCCCTTATCTTTCTCTGTCTCTCTCCTCGCTCCCCCCCTCTCGTTCTTCCCAATGCCCTTGTTTCTTCATCCTCTCTCTCTCTCTCTCTACTGTAGGCCCCGTCTTACGTCTCGTACTCAGGTCACGGGACCTGAACAGGGACTAATTCAACGAAAAATCATCCTGTTGTCTCGAAAAAGATCGGAACTTTGTCCCTTACGGAGGCGGGGGCCGGCGGCCTTCCATGTCGGATCGGCCTTGAAACCGCACTTCTCAGTGGATTCGCGAGGAAAGGCGGAGGCGGGGCCAGTGGGGCTCAGCCTCGCCGCCATCTCTCCGGTAGGCGACGGCGTGGAGGGGCAGGGCTTCCCGGTATCCGGGGTCAATGTCTCCCACACGCCAATCTTCTTCTCCTTCCTCCTCTTCCTGCCCTTCTCCGTCTGCGCCTCGTCATCTTGGCCACTCTGCCATCGCCCCGCGGCGCCACCGCCGCCACACGTCGGTTTTCCTTCTTCTTTGACGAGAATGGGTTCTCGGATGCGGTGGCCAATTGAGGCTACGTTACGGCCCCGGAGGAGAACGGTCGAGCGCCCTCTTCCGCCGGTCCTCCGAGGCTTCGTTTTATGAAGACCAGAAGCCTCTGGCCTTTGGCTCAATGGAGCTAAGGCCATCCATCCCTTCTTTGTTTCTTCGTTCCTACCCAGAATTATCAACTTCTTATTAATAGGTGTACTTCATCATCTTATTAACAGGTCAAAGACAATGAATACTTTAACATTCACAATTTATGCTGGTTCAATCCATTTATTTTAGGAGTGAAATACACTACATACCATAGCTTCAACGGGACCCCACCAAATATTCAAGTCTAGATGAGCCTATGTGTTGGATATAATGACTCCGTTGACCAATTACCTCTACAAGTCTGTAAACGAAAAATAAGAACCATTTGATATTCTTGCTGGTTAAACCCATATCGTTTTTCGTTTGAACTCCTAGTTATTTGTTGAGGAAGTGCCTTATAACAGGGTGGAGTCGATGGAGCCTTAAGCATGGTGATCTTCTTTCTCTTCCCATGCCCAAGAATGTACTTATTCAGCTTGAACGCATGGGAGGAAGAGTGTGGACGTGGAAGATTTATGTATGTCTCTAAATTTCTCCTTCCATTTCACTCATGCTCGAATGTGGGCTCAAGCGATATTTTTATGTGCAGTGTATGGAGCCATCCAGTGATCATCGCAATGGCTAGATGATAGTCTGTTTCGGAATCAGATATGCACTTGAAACTAAGACTCTAAGAATATTTCCTTAATCTTGTAAGAATCATAAAAAATTGTAATTTCTGAAATGTGATGCGATGCGTTTTGTTTCCCATTAAATTAGTTTCTAATAAGTTCACACATGCTTATAAGTGTGACACCAACTTACATCCAAAATTATTTTAATAATCTGATGGATATGGGCGGTTTAGCATTTTGGCCAATTTCTTATGACTTAATTATCTCACTTAATCTATAGCAGTTGACGAATAATATAAATTTGTCATCCAACACAACCATATAACCCTTCGTCATCATAAAAACATTCAAGATCCTTAAAGTCAACATAAAAGACGCCATTTGATCCTGCTATAGTGGGGGTTCTCGAGGGCTTGCTATGGTCGCGGACTGAGCAGATGGCAGGCCATGATGACCTCTGCTTGGATGCCCATAGCGGCCACGCCGAACATCAAGTGCCTGTCGTTGAAAGCTTAAGAAGATAACAATACCATCTTCTGTGTTTGCAGATTGCTTCGCTCCCGTTTGAAAAAAATATCTCCTTCACTCGGAAACGCGGGCGTACCATGAACAAGTTGAGCATGGCACGAGAGTATTAGCCATATAGTTCTCCTTCATGTCCATCTTCATGGTTCGTCAGGCATGAACCAGCAAAGGTGTCTGTTTTTTTTTCGATTCTAAAATAGATCCATTGACTGTGTTCGAGGAACAATGGTGATAGATTATATAT
This sequence comes from Spirodela polyrhiza, assembly GCA_024713555.1. Classification (NCBI taxonomy): domain Eukaryota; kingdom Viridiplantae; phylum Streptophyta; class Magnoliopsida; order Alismatales; family Araceae; genus Spirodela; species Spirodela polyrhiza. The sequence continues at coordinate 9,133,333 of CM046531.1, forward strand.
ATTGTTAGTATTGAAGAAGACCGATCAGTCCCTTCTTACTAGTGATCTTTGCGCAAGAACAAATATTATTGAAATCTAGGCAACGACTCAAAGCATCTTATCATTTTCTAGCGCCTGGCATTAATGAAATATGTGCTTACCCACATAGTTGTATCAATTCATAGTAGTTTTTGGTATTATATTTGTCAGGCATCTTCAAGACATTACTTGTAAAACTATCTCTCCAACCGCCATCTCTCATTTTATGGTTTCTAAGCTAAAATTGTTGCACAACATAAAGTGTGACTACACATTATTTATTTCATTAATCACTTGTAAATATAATTAACATTGGTTTTTGTAAAAGTAAACAGTATACTAAAAAAAGAGATAAGCCTGCTCTACTCATAGAAAAAATGATTTGGAATAGGATGGTCCAAGAACTCCCATCAACATTAAGGACAATGATTGTACCTGAGGTCCACAATTAGTGTTGTCATTCACTTGTGAAACCGATTGAGTTGTGCCCTATTTTTATGAAACGTCCAAAGAGATGAGACTGGTTCCAACGGACTCCCATTCATTTCTCTCTCTCTCTCTCTCTCTCTCTCTCTCTCTCCCTGTTAAAAGAGGAGTGAAGGAGTGATGTGGGGGGAAAGGAAAAACGGTAATTGGTGAGGCATGAGACTGCGGAAAAAATAGGAGGCGAGGTGCATGAGAGATTTCTCACTTCTTTCATTTTTTGGTCTCTCTCTCTCTCTCTCTCTCTCTCTCTCTGTCATCTCTCCCTTCTGTTAAAAGAGTGATATGGGAAAAGTGGTAATTTGTGAGGCATGAGACTACGGAAAAGAATAGGAGACGGGATGCATTAGAGATTTCTCACTTCTTTCATCTTTTAGCTTTCTCCATCTCTCTCTTTACACCTCTCTCTCTCTCTCTCTCGCTTATTGAAGAGATGGAGATCTTAACAGACTTGAGTGATTCATTCATTTAGAATCTAGAGATTTATTTTGAGCACACCATCCCAAAGAGGTTACTTATTCAACATTGTTTCGAGTAAAGAGATGCGATTGTCTTGTAACATTCTCGTTTAGTTTGTTCTTCCACCTGAAGAAATCTCTTTAGATCTCTTAGTGGGTGATGGTGAATCATTTCTTAATTCTTTTTCATATATATATATATATTCACTCTTGTCGTCTCCATACTTTTCTCTTGATATTTCGGGCTCATCCTTACTGATTGAATAATGCTTTCTGCAAATCGTCTTCCACTGTTCGTATCACAGCCTTCTATTAACACAACATTGTATGTCACACAAGGTGGAGTCTCAGAAATAATCCATCGTCGATTATTATGGGAAATAGAGCCTTATATCGCAATGCCTATTCCAATCATAACAAATAAACTCGACTTGATTGAGGAGACTCTGCAGCCGTGCAACTTCGAGAACCGGAAGGTTGAAGTCACGCATACTACAACAGATGGTGGGAGATGCTGATGGCTTCGAATTATGTATTCAGCGGCCATTCTTTCATGACCCAATCGATGTGAGCAGAGACTAGAGCGTCTGTAAGTTGAGCTCGAAGGGACTGAAGCCAGTGGAAGATGGGCGCCAAGAGAAGGTGGGCACACGCCTTTGAGGGATCTCTGATCATTTGCCAAGTCCTTGCTACTGGTGAGCATTCCCCATGATGTCTGGGAAAGCACTGGCACCCGCAATAGTGCTGGATGGATGGATGGGGAGCTGCACTAGCCACCAACTACCGCGCCGCCAATTTTGACATGACAACGAATCTCCACCGGGGGACCCCTGAAAAACCAAGATGTGGCCTGCATTGATGTGGAACATTAAGATAATGGGGATAAGCTGAGCAATGGAGGAGATCGACGAGTAAGATCATCCAATGGGGGCTGTCAAAAGCTAATTTTTTTGTGGAGTGGACCTTCGAAGGGCAGGTGACAATCTCTACAAAATCTCAAGATCACCTAAGGGGTTAGAGGCAATCTCAAAGCATTCATTGGGCACTTAAGCTTGGTTAACTTTTTATGTTTTTATTTCTGATATTTACATTTTCTTCCATTTTGCTTGGTTAAAATTGTTCAGATGTCAAGTTTTCACTTTGTTTTTTGAACTTTTTTCTCTCTATAAGTTTCTATAAGTTTTGACGACAGATCTCACGATCTTGTGTAGCTCTATTTTCTCTTCTTCTATAGAATTCTTTATTTCTTCTCCTCTCTTCAACATCTCCTCGATTAGTTGTTTCTACATTTGATATCTAAGCATTCTGATCCAAGGCAATTCGATGAAATGCTATGGCATGGAGAATCTTCATCTCAAGATCTTTCCACCACCACAACACCCAAAGGGTTCAGAGAGCCACCTCAACTTGGGTCATTTCTAATCCTCACGAAGCTCAACTATCAAGTGTCGGCTATGATGATGCATCTTTATCTTGAGGGGATGGACCTCTAGGATGTTCTTGAGGCTAACGTCAAGCAATGGCAGTCATGTTCAGTACAATCTCTGATGAAATTACTAGACCATTAGACATGGAGAAGACAGCAAAGTAGATGTGAGAGACTCTAAAAACCATGAATTGTGAGATTTCTCATCTTCGGCAGGCCAAGGTTCAATCACTCAAAAGAGAGTTCGAGAATCTCTCTATGGAGGATGGAGAACCTATTTTAGACTATGTTAGGAAGCTTTCTCGTATAGTCACGAAAATGAGGAGTTTAGGAGAGAAGCTTTCAAAGGGAGATGTGGTCTCCAAACTCCTTCACTCTGTTTTTGATAAGTTAGACTTTATAACTTTCTCAATTGAATAGTTTCAAGACATGGATGCTCTCACCCTTAATGAAGTTATTGAATCTTTAAAAATCTATGAAGACAAGTTGAGAGATCGTCAATCTAGAAGAGATGAGAAAGCTCTTCTAGTGAAGGCTCTACATAAGCTCAAAAAAAATGAACAAAGCTTATGAGGAAGGGGAAGAGGAAGAGGTCAAGGAAGAGGCAAAGGAAGATATTTAAATTGCAAGGATGATGATGAGGAAGAGAAATATTGAGATAAATCCAAAGTCCGATGTTACAATTGTGATAAGATCGCATAGGCTCAAGTTGCCAAAGAGGATGAAGGAGAAACTTTGCTTATAATAATTGTAATTGAAGATCAAAAGGAAATTCTACTCCAAGTAGTATCTAAAACTGATTTGAAGCATGGTTTTTAGTACCTTGACACAAGAGCAAGTAGCCACATGACAAGTAACAGAAGTCTCTTCTATGAGATTGATGACATCTATGATGGCACCATAAAGTTTGGAGATGGCTCAAGAATTTCAATCAAAACAAGAGGGAAAATATTATTACATTCTCAAAATGTAAACATCATTTCACTTTCAAATGTTCTCTACACTCCACAATTGAAAGCTAACATTCTAACTCTTGGACAGTTAGATGAGCAAGACTGCCAAATTTTGCTATAAAATAGTTTTCTTTCAATTCATGACAAGAATACAAGACTTTTGATGAGGGTAAAGAGAAGCATTGGAAGACTTTACTTGATGAAGTTCAATGTGGTTGACAAGTGTATTCAAGTAAGGGAGGATGGAACTTGGATTTGGCATAAGAGATATGGTCACCTTAATTTTCAATCTTTTTTCTCAAGAAATGGTGAAAGGGTTGTCAAAAATAGAGATCACGGAAGAGATATGTCAAGATTGTGTGAATTCTAAGAAATATTGAGCATCATTCCTATCAACATCTTCATTTAGAGTTACAAGACCTCTCGAGTTGGTGCATAGAGATTTATGTGGACTGATCGAGCCAATCACTTTAGGAGGAAGTAGATACTTTCTTCTCCTAGTAGATGATTACTCTCAGATGATGTCGGTAGTAATAATAAAGAAGAAATCAGATGCATTTGATGACTTCAAGAAGTTTAAATCTTTGGTTGAAAGTGAGAAGAAGACCAAGATAGGTTGTTGAGAACTGATCAAGGAGGTTAGTTCAACTCTAATGAATTCACTAATTTTTGTGCACATAAAAGTATCAAGAGGCATCTGACTACCCCCTATACACCTCATCAAAATGGGGTGGTTGAAAAGAGAAATTAGATTGTGATAGATATGATGAAAAATATTCTCAAGAGCAAGAATCTTTCACATGAGTTTTGGGGAGAAGTTATCAATACAACTATCTATATCTTGAATAGATCTCCCACAAAGAGTCTTGAAGAAAAGACTTCTTATGAAGCTTGGACAGACAATAAACCTTGAGTTGACCACTTAAGGATTTTTGGTTCAATTATGCATGTGAAGACCCTCAATGTGAAGTTGAAGAAACTAGATGATCGGAGCAAACCTATGATCTTCATAATGTATGAGAAAATTACAAAGGACTATAGAGTCTATGATCCAATCTCTTGTTGTGTTCATAACACTAGAAATTTTATCTTTGAGGAGAATGACAAATGAAATTGGAGTAATTCCAAAGAGAAGAAAATTACCTTTCAATCTTCCATTTTATCTGAATTATGTATTGATTAGGTCAACAACAATGAAGGGCCTATCTCAACTGAAGTTATAATAAAAGATGGTGATGAAGATTAGGTTGAAAGTCAATAATCAACTACTAAAGACTCCAATCCAAGCAAATATAGAAGCCTTGACCAGATCTATGTAAATACACACCATGATCAAGATGATAGTGAAGAGATATGCCAATTTTCTAAAGAAGGACCAGTAACATTAAAGAAAGCTTTGAAAGAGGAGGTGCAGAAAAGGGCAATGGATGAAGAGTTACATGTAATTGAGAAGAATGAGACTTGAAAATTGATTGTACCTCCATCTAATTGTAAGCCCGTTGGGCTCAAATGGGTCTTTAAGGTGAAAAATAACTTATGAGGAGAAATTTTGAGGCATAAAACAAGGTTGGTTGTCAAAGGATATGTTTAGAAGTATGGAGTTGACTTCAATAAGTCTTTACTCCCATAACTTAACTTGAGACTATTCAAGCCATTTTAGCTATAGGTGCACAATTTAGTTAGTTTATACATCATTTGGATGTTAAATCAGCATTCTTGAATGAAAGAATAGAAGAAAGCATCTATGTCAAGCAATTGGAGGGGTTTAAGAAGAAAAGCAAAGAGAAGATAGTTTATAAGCTGAAAAAAGTTTTTTATGGGCTAAAATAGGCCCCTAGAGCATGGTATATGAAGTTGGACAAGAATTTAACTTCAATTGGTCTCATCAAAAACTCATATAAACAAGTAGTTTATTTCAAATGCACTAATAATTTTCAAATTATTATTGATGTTTATGTAGATGACTTGTTGATAAGAAGAAATGTTGAAGCTAAGAATGAAGAATTCAAGCTCAAGATGACAAAGTTATTTGAGATGACAACTCTTGGTTTGCTTAATTCCTATCTTTGAATTGAAATCACTCACATCGGAGGTGAGATCACTTTATCTCAAAAATCTTTAGCTTTGAAGATTTTAAAGCATTTCAAAACAATGGATTGTAATCCTAATACACCATTGGAAGTGAGATTAAAGCTCAAAAAATATGAGGATGGAAAAGTGGTGAATTCCATTAATTTTTGGAGTTCAATAGGTTGTTTGTGCTATCTTATGCATACAAGGCCTGATTTAATGTTCATAGTGAGTTTTCTAAGTCACTTTATAGAAAATCTCACACTTGAACATTTGAAAGCAACCAAGCGTATACCAAGGTACATAAAAGAGACACTGAATTTTGCACTGAGATACAAGATGAGTGACATTTTTTACTTAATTGGGTTCAATGATAATGATATGCTAGAGATTGTGATGATCGGAAGAGCACTTTATAAGTTTTGTTTTATTTTGATAAAAATGTGGTAACTTAGAGCTGTCAAAAGCAGATGATTGTGACTCTTTCATCATGTGAAGCATAATATATTACTCTCATAGCTGCCACATGTCAGAGCATAGGTTGACTGAACTCATCAAAGAACTAGTCAAAGTTGAGTTGAAATTGGTGAATATTTGGTTGATAACAAATTAGCCATCAAACTCTCAAAAAAATCTAACATTTCATAGTCGCTCAAAGTATATTGAGGTGAGGTACCATTATGTTCAACCTTGGTTGGAGCAAATGAAGATAATTTTGGAATATGTTGTATCAAAGAAGCAATGTGCAGATATTCTCACTAAATCTCTCAGAGAGTGAAATTTGGTGAATTACGAGGGAAGATTGGTGTTATTGATGTCGGAAATCAGCTCCAAACATGAGGAAGTAATTGTTGGAGGCAATTAAGGAACATTTGCTGGGGACTTAAGTTTCACTAACTTCTTTTTATTTTTATTTTCGATGATTATATTTTCTTCCATTTTGCTTGGTCAAAACTGTCCACGTATTGAGTTCTTACTTTGTTTTTTGAACTCTTTCTCTCTTTATAAGTTCTCATATAACTCCATTTTCTCTAATTCTATAAAAGTCTTTATTTCTTTTCCTCTCTTCATCATCTCCTCGACTAGCTGTTTCTGCAGGAGGGTCATGGCGGCAGTAATTCCCATGAAATATTGGGCCAACTGTGAGAAGATGTGAGTGTGTACCCCTGTCATGTGCATGCTGCATGACGGCGCCTTGTCTTCATGCTCGGCGAGAGATGCGCGTGGCGTCCCCGGGGGCCCTGGAAGGCGGCGACCTGGGGGAGGAGTCAATTCTCCGGGGCCGTGTCCCGCCAGGTTCCGCAATCTTCCTGGGCTTGGGCTCGCTACCGTCAGCGTCTCCGGACCTCGACCATTGGATTTTTCTGTGGTCCGCAGCCCTCCCCGTCGCCGGCGCGCAGGAGTCGGTGGCGTTCGAGTCCCAGGAGAAGAGATATCTCGTGGCTCGGCGTCGACGCCGTGTGTAGATTCTCTTCCCCGCTCGTCCTCTTGCGGATCTGCTCTGAGATTCTCCATGGTTCGCCGGCCGGTGGCCCACTGCGGGCGGGACCCGTGGGAACGCGATGGGCGACGGCGCCCGGTGAGATTTTCCCAAATTCCCCCGCCGGAGATCTGAAAATTTCCCGACCTCAGGCTCTCCAAGCCGAAGAGGAAGGAGAAGGCTCGGACGCGCTGCTGCTCCGTGCTGTGGTGTTCTTTTGATCTGGTGAGGGATCTGCAGGGGGGGAAGGGCAGATGGCTGCGACCGCTGCAGTCCTCGGCGGGATCGCATGCCAGAGGTTCCCCTCTCCGCCAACGCCTCCCTACTCCGCCGTCGTCGACTCCCCCGGCTGTTTCCTCTGCTCCAGGGGCCCCTCTCTCCCTCCCCTTCGGGTGAGCCGGCGGCGCGCGCCGCGGGGCGTGGGTGAAGGCCCCCAATTTTCCAGGCGAAATCCGAGGTGGGGAGGGAGGGCCAGGAGGTGGGCCGTGACTGTGGACGATACGGATACCATCCCGGTGCGCAGCGGCGACGCCACCGACCAGCAGGAGGGGGTTGCCTCGCCGGCGGCCGAGGAGCGGGACGCCATCGTCCAGGGGGACAGCCAGATTGGGAGGTTGGCGTTCGAGAGCGGCGCTTTTGGGGACGCGGGTGTTGGCTTCTCCTCTTCCGCTTCGTCTTCCTCATCCTCGTCGTCGTCCTCGTCGTCGTCCTCGTCCACCTCCTCCTCTCCGCCGCAGGCGGGAGACGAGAAACCCGACGGCGAGGACTTCGACCGGGCGGTGGACCGGGCCATCAACGCCTCCATTGTGCTCGCCGCCGGCACCGCCGCCATCACAAAGTTGCTCACCATCGACCACGACTACTGGCAGGTGACCGATTTCATCCGTCCGACCGCCCGCCTCTGCGCCCATCTTCTTCCTGTTACGACGCAGGGCCGCCTGGATTTCCCCCTGAATATCTCATTGTAGCCAAAGGCGGCGGAGGAATCAGGGCAAGAGGGCCGACAGCTCCCCGCCATGGCCTCGCGGTTTTTTTCCCCTTCCCAGCAGTCTTCTTGATAGTCGGCGAGCGCCACTTTTCGCGACCTTGGGGCTCTGGCCTCGTTCCATAGCTGCCGACTGGTGACAGAAGTGTTTCTTTCCTCCGCGACCGCCCCATAATCATGCAGCTAAGCCCCTTCCATCTCCCCATCGTCGCCCGCCGGAAACTCGTCCGCTCTTGTCCAGCTTTTTCTCGCCTGGTTCTGCCTCTCCGGTTTCCGATGATCTTGCATGATCTCCGCCTCTCCTAGTCCACTCGAGGCCACGGGTCCCTAGCAATATCTTCGTTTCTGTCTGGGTTCTGGTCCATGGCGGCCTGCCGCCACTGATTTCCCCGCAGCGCCCCCATCTGAGTGCTCCCCCCCCCCCTCTCATTGTTTCTGCGCTGCCGCTGCCGCTGCCGCAGGGATGGACCCTGTTCGAGATCCTGAGATACGCGCCCGAGCACAACTGGATCGCCTACGAGGAGGCCCTGAGGACGAACCCCGTCCTCGCCAAGATGATGATCAGCGGCATCGTCTACTCCTTGGGGGACTGGATCGCCCAGGTGAGGCCCCCCCGCCATTCAGTCTCCACTAGAATAGAACGAAAATAAAGCCTCACCCCGCCCGCTGCGGCTCTACCTCCTCGCAGTGCTACGAAGGGAAGCCGCTCTTCGAGTTCGACCGGGCCCGCATGTTCCGATCCGGCCTCGTCGGGTTCACCCTCCACGGGTCCCTCTCCCACTACTACTACCACTTCTGCGAGGTGCTCACAGACGTCTCCAGCGCTCCTCCCCCTTTATTTGCCTTTCTCGTCACCCCGATAGCAGGAAAAAGAAAGCATCACGAGGATGTGCTCATGACTGGACATGGATCTCTATCTGATCTTTCCCAGAGAGATCTAATCGCCGTGCCTGATTCCCTTCCAGGCTCTCTTCCCTTTCCAGGACTGGTGGGTCGTGCCGGCCAAAGTGGCCTTTGACCAGACGGCCTGGTCGGCGGTGTGGAACAGCATATACTTCGTGGTCCTGGGCTTCCTTCGCTTGGAGTCGCCGGCGAACATTCTCAGCGAGCTGAAGGCAACCTTCTGGCCGATGCTCAAGGTCGGAAATCTCCCCCGGCCCTCCCCTGCCTTGGCGTTACTGCTTACTTTCTAAAATTAGTAAAGGATCTCCTTTCTTTTCTTTTTTTTTTTTGCTTGGGGGTTTATAATCCCTGAAAGGAGAAACAAAAAAAAAAAAAAGAAAAATCTTTCTTGCTCCTCTAGGTTATAATCTCTCCTAGAAGGTCAAACCGTCGATTGATCGAGCCATGCGCTGGTGTGCCCGTCTGAGAAGCCCACTCTTCTTTCCTTTACTAATTCTGGATCACGGGCATGGGCGGTGGTGAGAAGTCAAGCACCCGGGGCCTCACCCATGGTCACTGCATGAAGGCAGCCTTGTGGGCTTCTTCTTCAGGAATATTGACTTTCGCAGGAGATTCTGTCCACTGCGCGCTAGGAACGCGGGCGTGGGCTCCCCTGCGCTGACCTGGTGTCGTGTCCCGCACAAGTCAACGGGGGCGAGTGAACTCGAGGGCCCACGTCGGACTCTCCGGTCTATTAAAAAATAGGAGAACCGCACTTCCAGTAAAGATATTTCTGAATGAGTCCATGCCGATGGTTCTTGTTTTCACCAAGTCTCCGGTGGCCGGGGGGGCGCTCTGGCTGGTCGGAAGAAATCATTTTGATTAAATGCGCGGGTTGAGCGTAAGTTGCTGAATATTTCTAATCTGAAATGAAGATCGTTCGTTTCCTCTTGCAGGCGGGGTGGAAGCTCTGGCCCTTCGCCCACCTCATCACCTACGGAGTCATACCGGTGGAGCAGCGGCTCCTCTGGGTTGACTGCGTGGAGCTCATCTGGGTCACCATCCTGTCGACGTGAGGGCCGCCCCCCAGCTCCCATGGCCTGCCCCCCGCCCCCCCCTCCTCTCCCCCCCCCCCGAAAAGCTGCAAGCTTTCCTGAGCATAGGGAGAATCTCCGCCGAAGCTCTTGCGTGACGGGACTGTTTCTAATCTTTCTTCAGGTACTCCAACGAGATGTCGGAGGCGAGGAACTCGGAGGCCGCAGCGGAGGCCGACAGGAGGTGAGCGGCCCCCGTGAGCGCTGCCGGTCAGCCCGCCCATGGATGAATGCCAGCCGAGAAGCCGGCGCGTGCGTACGCCTCCTGCTCTCTCGGATGACCTCCGTCGCCATCGACTGTGGTGCGGAGCGATGGGTGAATGATTAGAAGAAAAATAAAATCTCTGCGCTGGGATGTGATTTACTGCTATCAAATCAGGGTGTAAATATTTAATTTATTCACATCTTCTCTTTTATCTTCATCCTCTGGCCTTTTGCCCATGGCCGCCGCCGGAGTCGGCGCAGCGAGCAGGCTGCCGCCACCGCCTCCCGTCGCCTCCCGCCGCCGGCGGACTTCTTTCGGGTGCCTGTCCGAGAGAAGATGGTCGACAAAAAGAAGGAAAATTTGGGGGATTTTTCAACCTCCAACGTAGAGTTTGGTGCCCTCGGACGCGCGAATATGAGGGAGAAAAATAGCGGAAGAGATAAATAAATGGACGGAAATGAGCTCAGCTGACTTCCATTTCCGGCGGCAGGTTCCAGCGAAGGCGGAGGGGACAGCGGGAGGAAACCCAGATAGATCCACAGAACCGGCCATTCAGCCGCCGCCATCTGGCGTGGCATATCGGTGACGATAAGGTGATAAGGGGGCCGTGACGTGGCGCCCGAGCTGCGCCCCTCCCCCGCCCTCATCCCGGCTCGCTCGCCCTTCCCTCCTCTCTCCCCCTCTGTTCAGCACCGAGACTGCCGCCGGGAGGAGAGAAAGAGAGAGAAGAGATGGCGACGGCGATGGCTTCCTCGTCTCTGCTCACGCCCACCACCAAGCCGACGGCGCTCCTTGCCCCACCCTGCGCGCCGGCGCTGCCCCTCGCCCCCGCTGCTGCTGCGCCCGGAGGCAGCACCAGGAGGAGGGAGCTGGTGCTGTCTCTCGCCGGGGGGCTGCCTCTGCTGCTCCTCCCCGTGGCGGCGCCACCGGCGTCCACGGCGGCGACGGACGATGAGTACGTGCGGGAGACGACGGAGGTGATCGGCAAGGTGCGCACCACGCTGACCATGGAGAGGGGCGACCCGAATGTGGCGTCGGCGGTGGCGGAGCTGCGGGAGGCGTCCAACTCCTGGGTGGCCAAGTACCGGCGGGAGAAGGCCCTCCTGGGGCGGTCCTCCTTCAGGGACATGTACTCGGCCCTCAACGCCGTGTCCGGCCACTACGTTAACTTCGGCCCCACTGCGCCCATCCCGGCCAAGCGCAAGGCCCGGATCCTCGAGGAGCTCGACACGGCCGAGAAGGCCCTCCAGCGCGGCCGCTAGAGAAGAAGGTATAACCTCCTTCCTTCCTATGCCGCCGCTTCATCCTCCTCCCGCCCCGCCTCCCTCTCATCTCCTTCTAATGCTGGGTGATGTAGGTATTGTACATCTTGTACAGCACCGAGGAGTGCTCTAATGCGGGGATTTGCTTAGCCGTCGTCTTCTTCTTCTTCTTCCGCTTCTTCTTCTTCTTCTTCTTCCTTCTACAGTGGCAGAGAGAATGGGGATGCGGATCAGAACGACGAGGAAAAAGGGAAAAAATGAGAAAGAAATTGTACTCATACTGTTCTTATGCGCGTTTTTGTTATTTAATAGAGAATGCGGAATTCTCGGGCTTCTCTTGGGCGACGCTTTTCTTCTCTCCCTCGTCTTATCGCAGTGTGGTTCTCCTGCGATTTTAGTCCTGAAAATAGTCACGCGGTAGGTAAAATCACACGATAACTTGGGTTGCCCGAAGAGACAGATGTCGACGAAAGCCTCACCAACTGGCTCAGGGAGATGCTCAAGTAGCCCGCCGGATGCAAGGCACTCCAGGCACCCGGGGGAGAGTATTCGGGATCTACCCATCTAAGATTGAGAGAAGACGCAGCTGGTAGGGGTCATTTTTATAGGGTGAAACAGTGGGGGTGTCGGAGAAGGAGAGGGTAGCCATACATGAGAGAGCCGGGGAAGGAGGGGTGGGGAGGGAGGGCGGAGGTTCAGACCAGTATGGGTCTCTAACTGAGTTTATTCTTATTTTGGGGCTTATTTTGGGGCCAAACTCCTTTAGAAAATGGTCCGATCCAGCTGAATATAAGGTTAGTCACCAAACTAAGAATCGACGTCTGCAATAAACTCTACCGCGATCTAGGCAGAAAGCAGTTGCAAGTTCAGGGGACTGATCCGTAAGCAGGTTTGGGGAGCTCAAAACCAGGTCGTAGCTCGGATTGTAGCCACCGCTGGCCCCACCAGGAATGCCGGCACCGGAGAAGAAGCCACCAGTAGGCGGCAGCTCCGGCAGGCTCCCCATGCCGGGCAACTCAGATGGTTAGTTCTTCGTCTGTGAGGCATTCTGTTCGTTTCTTCTAATCGAGGTTGGTAGCCGCCGTCGGCGTCTTCTCAACGAAGATTGAGGTTTTCTTATCAGCCTTGGCCGGCAGTGGACCCGAGGACTCTCATCTGGGCAAGGGCTAGAAGAACCATGTGAAGGAGGCAAATGCCGGAGATCTCTGATGGTTGGGCCATGGGGGGCAGGCAATTCAGAAAGAGTGTACACTCGGTTGCTCTCTTTGTCCCTCCCTCTATCTCGCTGTCGCTTCTCCTCTAATGACAGCAATTGGGCGGCAATCAGGTCCCCTTTTATGGGTAGAATACGATGAATTGGGTGGTGAAGGCCGGCGAGTTAAAGGGGGAGCAAAAAATACTTCTTAGAAGCTTTTCTCGGGTAGAGGTGCCCAGAAAGAACTTACTCATGAAGAATGGTCTCACTCGAAGGTCTGTCACAGAGAGAGAGAAGAGTTTGTGAATATCTTCAATGGATAAGAAAAAAATGTACAAGTGAACATACTCACGTCTAAAAGTGATAATACTAGATTTTCAGCTTCTTACATCTTCATTCATTCACGAAATTGCTTTATAATTTATCTACATATACGATAAAATAATATTATGTCTAAGTTTCACAAGTTACACAGTTTTTTGATGTAGGTCATCAACTACAACAAAGAGAAGGGTGAATAATATTTTGTCCAAGGCGGCCCAAAATTAGTTGGCCCGGCACCAGCAAAATTACAAAAATGGTGTACAAAGGCCAAATGACTATAAAGAGGCCCAAATCAAATTTCACCCATAATAAAACACATTACAATCATATCAGATATCAGATTCTTTATTTTAATTTATTTTCTCATTTTTAATTTATTTTGAATTTATTTAAATATACTTCAAATCTATTTCAAAGCACTACAAGAGTTGCACTATCTTTGGATGGCCCAAAATCATATTTGACCCATTTTAAGTGCAATAAGACCAAGTTATTAAGTTTGTGAGGGCAAAATAAAACACCAAGAGGGGCAAGAGTATATTGAGTTTCTAGAGACTTTCTTAATTCTCGTTGTTTGCCTACTAGTTGACATGTTGACAAGGGTCTCTTTCATAGTTTTATCTCTTTTTTCAATATAAAGAATATTGAGATCTTTTTATACTAGTTTGCTCTTTACTAGGTTATGTCTAGTCCCAAAAGATCTTCTTATCAGATTTTCACTATTTCTCTCAAGAAATACATGTTAACATTCACAAGCTCAACTACTATACATTCTCCATAGAGATCACACCTTTCATGTGCATAACTAAATTACTAGCACCTTGTGCCTTCAACCAAATCTTTATCTCTTCATTACCAAAATACCTTAGGGCTTGATGGAGAGCATCAATTTTTGAGTTGGATTATTTATTGGGTCACTAATATTGTGTGTATCTTGAATGTAATGTTAGTCACTTTGTTAAAGTTTGTAGTAAGTTACTTTTATTGAGTGGTGGCGGACATGACTCCTCACCACCACAGCATGAGGCCAAGGTGACAAAGGAAACCCACCCCCATGCCGACAACCAGATCGCGGAGCCCGCACGAGGACAAGGAACCCCAAGTTCCACTACACCACTTGAGGGGGGCTTCCCAACCTTTGGGCCCACATTGGGTCCATGGGAGGAAGGGACGGCCCCCTCCTTTTGGGCCCTTGCCTGTCTTATTCCTCCTTTGGGCCATATTAGTGGGCCCAACTGGAGGAGCTGGTGTCCTTACTCCCCTCACCCCCCCTTCTCTTTTGGGGCCACCCTTGTTAGGCCCAATAGACATTTTGGGCTTCCCCTATGGTCCTTCACCCTTAGCCCATGTGGGCCCCTACATAAAGGGGTGGAGAGCCACCGCAAAAGGGCAGCATATTTTGAATAGAAAGGACTGTTTTGTGAGTTTGGTTATAGGAACGGAGAGGGAGAGAGGGGAGGCCTGAGGGGTGGGGCACCGTCTGACCGACGATGTTACCTTATTGTTCCCAGTCATTGGCTGCCACGCCGCTGCTGTGGATCCAGCACCGTTGCCCACCGGAGCTCCTGTCATTCTCTCACCCAAGCCTGACGCCCCGCTCCATGCCCCGACGGGCCGTGGTCGTTGTGCTCACAGGTCAAAGGAGCACTTTGTGCTGCTGCGACCTTCGGCAAATTCATCATTGGTTTCGACCAGGAACGCATCAAGGAGCCCCGGATGTCTGGCTGTGTCACCACCTGAGCTTGTCCATAGCACACCTAGCATTGCTGCCAGCCTCTCCCCTGAACAACATCACGCGCGCCGGTGCGCATGCCGACACTAAGTGTGGGACTGCCCCCCCCCCTGCGAGCAACGCATCACTGATCTCCTGCCGCGATGCCCCTCGCCCACCGGGTGCGCACTGCTCTCGCTGTTGTCATCCTTGTGCCGATTCGAGGAGTCTCCTGCTCTACGTCAGCCAACCGAATCGACCACATGTTAGCCCACTTCCCCTTGTCAATCTGCTTTACTTCGTGCAGTGCCTTCCCACCCTTGCTCCTACATTGACGGGCCTAGCTAGGTGGGATAGGTTGGGTCTCCTCTTGGGTGTGTGCCCTGATGAGCGCACGCAAGACCTGCTGCATTGGTCGGTGAGCTCAAGCAGCAGTGACAGTGCCGACGGCATCAGGTTTATCTCTCAACGAATGTGGATGAGAAGGACTCCCTATGCCCCACCCATGATGACACTGACGAGCATCTGCTGACGTCGTTGCCCTCAGCTCCTGCTTGCCTTCTATTTTCTACCCTTAGTGATACATCCCCTTCCCACCGTAGAGGGGGGGGGTTCACCATCAGTCCTGCATCATTGAGGCTTGTGGTTGATGACCTCTAATGAAGCTTGTGATGAATAACTCTTGAGATAGATGCATGATAGAAATAAGTGAATATAAAAGTTTGGGGAGAAGTGCAAAAAGAATAGAGAAGATGGAAAGATGAGTAAATGAGAGATGGAGGATAGAAAGATGTGAAAAAGGAATATTGAATATTAATAAAGAAAGATGAAAGGTAATTAGAGATTTCACCATGAGAAAGCCCTCCTACAAGACTCCATTAATCTAGGTTTTTGAAACTTAAAGTTAAATATCTTTATTTTAGGGTTTTGCAGCTACAATCTAGAGTCAAGGCTTTGAGGTATGAAGTCTATAATTTGTGATCTAAGGATTAGGATGAGTAGTTGGGGTTTAGGGTACCTTGCAACCTAGTTGGTAGCAATTTCCAAAAAGCAACCACAAGATAGAACAACTTGTGTCACTCACTATCGTAATGGGTGTAGAACCCTTCTTATTCATAGGATAGTAATGAAGCAAGTGAACTATTTCACAACTTTTGCAGCTATAACGTCTATAGGTGAGTGAGAAAGATGCAATTTGTTCTGGTCAGATGGAGCTTCAGCTTTTGTTGCCTTGACATGCATGTTCCCATTTATGTTCCACATATTGCAAACACATGTGTCATGCATCTGTACCATCTCATGCCATATTGTGCACCATGCTTCCCTTACACAATGGCATGTGTCAATGCATGTATCTCCCATCTAATTTATGCTATAAGATAAGGACATAATTTATTCATAGGTTTAAACTTGAGAAAAAACCAGATCATATGGTCTGGCCCCTCAATGTAGAATCTGAAGAAAAAGAAAACAATTGTAATGTACTTCTAGAGGTTCTTCAAGAGGACCATCTTATACCATCCATGAGTAGACCAGAGAACCTCAGAAGTAAGAGGGCTTTGTACACTCTGAATCTGGGGCCTCACGGCACTGGCTACTACAAGGAAGAATGGGACGAGAATGATTAAATAAATATTATCTTATATAACTGCGGGTAAATCGTCTTCCCTTTTTTGATTCCTTTAACAAACACACGGAATATCGTCTGATTTTACGGCAAATTGTCTTATCATGAGCCCTCTAAACCTTAAGGGAAAGACAGACGATTTGGTGAAGTCTATATACATTTAGTCATTATGCCTCATGGGCCTCCTGGGCACACATCCCTTCTCTACATTTGTCAATTTTTAGATGTGCAAATTTCATGCAACTTTCTTGTCCAATTCCCTTCTCTCCAACTCTCTTCCTCCTCTATTCTCTTCTCTATTTTTTTTCTTGAGTTTTCTCTCCATATTTTAGTATTTCTCTCTTTTCTCTTCTCTCCATTTCTTCCTCAAGGTTTTAGATCTTTATTTTCTGAGTTTTTTGTGAGTTTTTGTGGCTTTCCTGCTCTCCCTTACACTCTATTTTCCTGAGTCATAGATGAGAGAGGTTTTTTGTTTTTGTTACATTTCAGTGTGTTCTTCTCTTCACCCAACTTCCTCTTTGTTTTTTCTTAGTTTTTCTACATTCTTAACCTTTCACATGATTGGTTTTATATTTTCTAATCCCTGTTCTTTTCTTGACTTTTCATTTTCTCTCTCATGTTAGCGTTCTCTCTTGTAGGAGAGTTTTCCGATTTCTGGTATATTTCTCTCTTTCTCTCTGTCAATGTTATTTCTCATTTTTCCTGCATTTTCTGTCATTTCCCATGACTTCATTTGTTTCTTATTTTCCCTTTTTATTCATTTTTTTTGTTGAGCTTTTAGTATCCTATTATCCAGAATCTCCCTAATCAGTGATACCTCTCTCGATAGCGTGAACTCTTTCTCAATTGTGAATTTTCTTTTATTTATTTTACCAATCTCTCCCTCTCTCTCTCTCTCTCTCTCACACACACACACACACACACACACACACACACACACACACACACACACACACACACACACACACACACACACACACACACACACACACACACACACACACACACACACACACACACACACACACACACACACACACACACACACACACACACACACACACACACACACACACACACACACACACACACACACACACACACACACACACACACACACACACACACACACACACACACACACACACACACACACACACACACACACACACACACACACACACACTAGCTTTGACCTATCAAACTCCTCACCTTTTTCTTATCACCCTCCTCATGTAGTTTTCCATCTCTCTCCTCTCCCTTCTCTCATTCTCCTCTCTCTCTTATTTCTTTATCTTCTTTCTCTTCTGTCTCCTGCATTATTTCTTTCCATGGTTGTCTAGATCTAGCATAGTGTCATTGACTTGTAGTAGATAGTAGAAATTCATCATCTTAAATCCTAACTTATATTTTTATTTATTTTTAATTTTAGTATAATGTTTCATTCATTTACAAAATAAATAATTTATGTTAGTTAATTTCATTGAAGTAGTTTATGAATTATTTACCTTTGTTAAACATGAGATTTTTATTTAAAATAAATGAAAACATCCTTGTGGATTCAATTTGACTCATCTAATATTAAATAATTAAATTTAATATTTCAATTATAAATTTAAGATTGAGTGCATCATTTAAGCTCCAATGATTGGTATGCATCAATTACCTTTGCCATGTGCCCTTCACATATGCTTATGTTGCCTTTCTGTGCTGCTATGGTGTTTACACTAACCATGTCATGCCATCATTATGTTGCATTATATCAGCACGTGTCTATGATATTTGAATTTAGTAGATATTCTTAAGATCCTAGTTGGCAAAATTTCTTTGCTTCTATTGTGCATATGGCAAGTCCTTTATACATGTCGTGTAGTGGGAGGCTAGACTTGTGTGATATTCATTGAGGTTCCATTGCTGGATCCTTGGTCATTTAAGCAAGGGTTGTGAGATTATCGCCTATGTTGTAACTTTGTTGTTACCATTGGTAGGTGTTACTTAAGGTATTAGTTGATAAGGTCTTTTAGTAGCCACAAGCTGATATTGTATCCTTATCTAGTTGGTCATTTTCCAAGAAAAGAATAGACATGGTGACTCATGTGAAATCATCAACCTGATTGATGTTAGTTCGGTCCAATATTATTTGGGGCACACTGTCGATGGTGCCTATTGAGAATAGTTGCACCTTGCATCTTTGTTTGTATGGTAAGGCCTATGTATATAAATGTGGACTGCACTATGAATCATTAGACTTTGTGATAAGTTGAGGCAGCATGTTAGTCAGTTTGCTCATACCACAACCTTTTTCACTTGATGTTACTATATAGACCTTGCTAAATACAAAGTTATAAATTAAATTAGTTACACTCATGTTTTCACACATAATGATATTTTTAAAAAATTAATCATATAATTTTTAAGTTGGGATTTAAGTTATCAAACTTGTGTGAGACATATCCAAGAAGTTAGATATTCAACTTCAGCCATTGACATAGTTGTCATGGTCGATTTCTTTTGATGGCCAAGAAAGTACCTTTCTAGGACGAGACATGACCCACATGCTCTTTTTGTCAATTATATTTTTGGTAAAATAATAATTATTGTATAAAACTAAATTTATGTCACAGTGCTTAGGAAAAAAATTTCAAATTAATTATACACGTAACTATTTTGATAATAATTATTAGTGATTCATTTAGATCACTTTGAAATTTAACACATTAAAAATGATAAAAATCCTATCAAGTTTACTTGTATTGAAATATAAAAGAGATCCTATCATATATTATATATATATTTATATATATATATCTCAAGAGTTGCTATCAAGATCAATTTTGATGCTGCTGCTTATAGGTGCTTTGTTTCCCTTTTTTCTTGAAAGATCATATATTTCTAGATGTTTTATAATATTTTTCAATTGATAGATTAGTATTTTATTTTTCAACTATTTGATTATTAATTGTAGAAAATAATCATGTTCTCCCATCCTACACATTTCAAATTCATTTTTCAGGATCTATGAAAACTCTTTATATAAGTTTTCATTTGAAGTTTTGAAGATTTTACTTTCAACAATCTTCAACTATAAATATATGATCATTCTTTTCCTTAGTAAACTTGATGAGCAAGGAGAGGACTACTCTTGTAGTTTCACTCACATATAATTCCTACATAATTTTCACATCCAAAGATGTACACATCGATGTTACATAAAAGGATATTCTTATGACATTCATGTGTTGATAAGATTGTAATTACATCTAATCTAGTTATTAGTGCATATAATTGATTTAAGTCTATTTCCTTTTGTGGGCATCATTGAGCTACAAGGTAGTCTTACTTCTAAAAACTTTTAAAGTAAATTTAATTTATTTATGAAAATATTCTTTCTCCATATGACCAACATTTTGATTTTTTCTTGATATTAAAGACCAAAACTTACTTTTCTCAAACTGGTTTAATTAGTTTGAGGGTTTAATTTCTCATACTGCTTTAAAATTTAGTTAGTAATAAATGTTTGGAATATTTATTTATTTGTTGTTGATTTATTTCAGTATAAGAGGTGTAATTGATTTCATTATGGGGCCTAAATTAAGTAAAAACTGATTTGATTATTGGTCCTGAATTCCAGTTGAAACTGGTTTGATTATTGGACTTAATTTTAGGTTTACCAGATTTAATTATTGGAGTTAGTTTCAAGTTTAATAGATTTGACTCTTGGAGTTAGTTTTAATATTAATACATTTGACTCTTGGAGTTAGTTTTAAGTTTAATAGATTTGATTATTGGTCCAGAATCGAGTTGAAATTGATTTTATCCTTGGGCCTTAATTTAAGTTGAAATTGATTATTTTTGGGCATAGTCACTCTCTTGTTCTTCATATTAAATTCGCTCTCTTGTTCTCTGCGAACTTATCGTCATACTAAATGATCTCTCTCTCTCTCTCTCATTTCTCTTTCGTATGATGGAGGAGCGCGGTAGAGAAAAATCACGAAAAACCTCAACGGAGAAACGCCTTGGTTGAACGAGGAGCGAACGGACGGGAAGTCGTGACGAGGAATCACAGACCGACGAGAAGAATCGGCGGAACATTGCGGAAAACAGACCGGAAGATCGCGACGGGAAACGGACGAATCGAGGAAAAAGGAGCGTGGGATTCTCAGCAGAAATATTGGGTTTCCTCGATGACTCATGGTGTAGCGCTGCCTTCTCCCCCGAGCTCTGATAATAGGATGAAGATCAACTCATCCACTGCGTTGGAAAAATGAGTCGTTCGGAACGACCGAAATCCGTGAAATTCTCGCCGGAAAAACAGGAGTTTTGATGACGAGAACGTCGATTGAACTTCGCCAGAAAAACAAGGGGTCCGACGGCGGAGAATCAGCATCAGCCGGAAAATGAGAGATTTGACGAGGAGAAAGTTTTGCTGTTCTTCCCCGGAAAAATGAGGGATTCGAATGACCAAAATTCGTGCTGGTATTCGCTGAAAAATGGAAGATGAAGACATCTGATCGTACGGGAAAAGAAAGCTCGAAGAAGGAGAAAGAAGAGATCAATAACGTCACTCATCTTTGACCGAATAGAAGAAGAAGAATGTTTTGGTTCTTCTTACAACAGTGTGAAAGGAAGAAAGATTAAAAAAATATAAACGCTATGTATGACTTCAACTCCCCTTTCCTAATACTGTGGAGGCGCTTTGAGGTCAAAAAGCTCGAGCTCTTGGAGGACCATGTGAATCGGAGCACCGAACAGGAAGAAGAAGGATTGTTCTCTGTCAAACAGTTGTTTGTTGACTCCATCAACATTCAGATAAGGCAGGTTGTTCATGTGTGGTGCAGACCTTTTCAATAAATTATGTAATGCAGAAACTTCCACGCTGACTATTACTGACCACCTGAGTTGTGTGGCCTTCTCTGGGAGGATCGCTTTTGACCAAGCTGATGTTTAGGTGATCATAGAAATCGGAATATCCAATCAGTATGATCTACATATTAATCCGATTTGAGCATTGAATGAACACTCGTGATTTCGTGCTCCTCCTCCGTAAAAGGGCTAATTGTCGACTCAATTGACGTCCAGATAAAGCATATTAATAGGATACGTGTTCCGATGCGATTTTGCTTTAGAGTGGCTTAATATTCCTGGACTATTCTGACGCAACACTAATTATTGCAGTCCTGCTCGACTATTCGTTCCATGGTCCTTTATCCTTTGGGACCACTACTCACCGACGAGTCCTTTAGCTTTCGATCTTTGAAGTCAAGTCCGGTTTGTTTTCTTAGACCGCATCGCAGCTAGTCCATCACGTTCCCGCCCTGTCGAAAGCTCACCTTAGGTACATACTCGAATAAATAGGAGGGTTCCTCAGATTTCTTTTGCTCAGAAACCCGACGCCTCACCGAGAGCCTCTGCTCTTCCCTCCGGCACATCCCCATGGACAATGAGGTCTTGGCGGCGTTCCTTCCTATAGCCGTGTACTGGATAGGCGCGGGGATTTACCACGTGATGCACAGCTCGATGGAGAAGCAGCGCCTCTTCACGGAGGAGGAGGAGCGCGCGCAAAACCTGGTCAGCAGGCGGCGAGTACTCATCGGAGTTCTTCTCAACCAGGCCCTGCAAATGACCCTACTCATCCTTGCAACGAAGGTTCGTCCCTTCTTTGATGCATGTCGTTTCCGGCAGTAGATTGTGTGTATTGGACAGCATTAGCTCGCTAGCTGGTGTCAGTTCGACCACGTCTAGTCGCCCATAGACGCCTGAGAGAGAGAGAGAGAGGGACGGTGGCAAAAGGTCAGATAGGAAGCATGGTAATAAGAGATTGTAGTACCAAACGGACAGTACAGTAGGAGTGAGGAAGAAGAAGAAGAAGAAGAGAAATACGGAGACTGACATTATCAATAACCTAGCTGCTGACGCTTTGCGGATTATCGTCAATAATAAAGATATGCGCATGATAATGTGTTGACGGTTGGTAGAATCTTTGCAGGCGACAGAAGGGGAAATGACGGCTGCAGCATCCAAGCCCACGTTCCTGCGGCTAGCGTGGCAGTTCCCATTTGCTATGCTAGTCCTCGACACCTGGCAATACATGTGGCACCGGTTGGTGCACGAGAACAAGTTCCTGTATAAGCACGTCCACGCTGTGCACCACCAGCTGGTGGTCCCTTACTCCTACGGGGCTCAATACATCCATCCCATTGACAGCTTGCTTGGCGATTCTGTGGCCGGCGCTCTGGCCACCCTTGCCTCCGGCATGTCGCCTTGGACCACAGCAGTCTTCATATCCATTGTTACCATCAAGGGCTTGGACGACCACAGCGGCCTCTGGTTTCCAAACAATCCCCTCAGCCTGCTGATGTCCAACAATTCAGCCTTCCACGCCCTCCATCACCAGCACCAGGGCGTCAAGCACAACTACTCGACCTTCTTCTTTGTTACGTGGGACTTGCTCTTCAACACGTATTTGCCCTACTCTATCGAGCAGAGGAAGGTGGAGGATATTGGATACGAACAGCCAAGGATCAGTGATTTCGTTTTTTCTTTTTCTGACAAACACTTGAGTTTGGAAATATTTTTTTCAGCTTGCCTTTGAAGAGAAGCTAGAATGAATTTCATTTTTCTGGCAGATGATGCCTTTTCACTGGCAAATGAATTTCGTTATATGGATCAGCCTTGTTTGAGAGATAATCTGTATGAGTTGGTGGAATAAAATTTTCATGTAAAGGTCAGCCGCCCTCTTGTTTTCATCCGAGAGACCATGATAAATTTTCAATATTTTCTTCAGTGCTCCTGGAGCCTTGGATTAATATTCTCTTCTGTTTCTCTCGTACCTCTTCCACCTCTCTATACCTCTACCAGGAGGATCAACCAAAATTCCCCCTCCTGTCCTACGCTCACACCACATTTTTACTTGTCGTAATAGTACTTTATTGTATATAATAATTAAGGAAACCTCAAAGTATTCCTCCCACGAACCAGCATAAAACAAGAAATAATTTAAGTTGAAATGTACTGGTACCATGGGAGAATCATGCACGAATTTATCTTTAATTTTTTTATTTTTATGATTCTTGTGAAACAAGTATATCTGTGATTTTTGGTCCACATACTAACGTGATTATCTTGAAAATCATCTTAAAACTGATAGGAAATTAATCCTGAAGTTAAAGCTGGAAAATAGCTTTCTCTTGGATTTCTTAGGATTTATGAGATCATTTGCATCTATTTTTCAGACATTTATACATCATCAAAATAATTGGAAACAAACGCAGCAATTTGTGGCCACATCAGAAATAGGACCTACACGAATTTATGAGCCATGTCAGCATCAGTCAACCACGGAAAAGGTCAACAATTTGGGCACGTCATTCGCAGGAGGACACATATGTCATTTTTGTGATCTATTTCATGAAATATGGAATTATCATGAATCATCATGATAGTTCCATATTTCATGATGATTCGTGGTATTATATTGCGTTAAAAATGGAAGGAAGCTCTCAGGCAAAGGAAGCAAGGTTTCTAGATGATAAAAGCTGAGGTTTAGAGCTATGGAGGGTTTTTTTGGGGGGACTTCTCTTCAGTAGATAGACAGAGACGAGAGGAGGGAAGTTGGGCACTTCTTCAGTTCAATTTCTCTTTTGATTATATTTTAGTTTCGTTCTTTCATAAACCATTGTCTGGGTGACGTGCAGACAAGAAGGTTAAGGCTTTGAATCCATTTTTGTACCTCTTTAATAGAAAATTTTGAATTCATTTTTCGATATGGATGGGTTAAAATAGAAATAAGTAAGATGAGAAGAGGAAAATGATTTGGGGCTAAACGAAGCCACCAATCATAGGTTAGTTCACTTTGATACTACAAAGATCAGATGCTAACACTGGTTTGGATCATCTAAAAACAGAAGTGGCTATCTTATGATCACAAGATGACAATCACGATAAGAATTTATTAAGTGAGCAAGTAAATGAGGTATGCGATGTGGGATTATCATGAGATGCTATGGTTATAAATGTTGACCGTTGACATTTGGCCTCATAGATGATGGTGACTTTGTGTGTTGACCATTGAATACAGCTGACAGTTGAATGTTGACTGAAGTTGACTGTTAACCTGGTCGTAGATGATTGACCGAGTCTTGGCTTGCAGACCAGAGGGCCCATAGTGGCTTGAACCAGCGGTGTGGAGGTTTGGACCAAGGGGCTCGAGCCGGCTGGGGCTGGACCAGTGAGGGTGGTCAGGTCGGGATGACCTGAACCAGTCCGGCCAACAGCTGGGCGTGGGAAGGGGAAAGGGGAAAGGGCAACGACGGCAGCAGATCGGCGACAACTAGCCGGAGAAAGGGCTGGTGGTGGCGGTGGCGGCAGAAAGGGAATAGATGGCAGGGCGCTGGTGGCAGCAATGAGGTGGCAGCAGAGTGGTTCTTAGGCAGCCGATGAGGGGGGCGGCACCGGATGGGGACGGTGAAGATGAAGGCAGAGGCAGATGGCGATAGTGCCAACGAAGGCTACAACGGCGGTGGTGATGAAGCCAGTGTCAGGGGCGGAGGTGAAAGCGAACGATGAAGGTGATGAGATGGAGGCAGATGTGGTGGTGGCAGAAGGCGGGGCTCCTTGTTGAAGAACGATGGATGTCGCAGGTTTCACACAGAAGAGAAGAGAGAGAGAGAGAGAGAGAGAGAGAGAGAGAGAGAGAGAGAGAGAGAGAGAGAGAGAGAGAGAGATGCAGCGTAAAGGGAAGTGGCGATGCAGCACTTTGCGATGGATTTCTCATTCCATGCATAGACACTCGTCCGACAAAGTATATATACATATGGCAATTGAGTAGCCATTGCACAAAGTTACGGTCACAGCGATGACCGTTTTTAGACTGTTGAAAAGGTGATGGGGTAATGAAGATGACCGTTATAGGGCATAGGACCATTGGTTCGTGAGTGATGTGTGACAGGCAGTCCGGAGACTAGGATGTCTCGTGTGTCCGGTATGGGAGATGAGACTTTAGGGCTGAGGTGTCGCTCACACTCCCCCGCAAGTTAACCATTGACGGAAGAGGATGGAGGCAACATATGAAGCTTGGAATGCAGCCATAGAAAACGAGACTTTGACAAAGGCTTCGTCAGAGCGTCCGCTGGCTGATCTCAATTGGAGAGAAAAGTGACCTGCAGCCGTCGGGTGGCAACTTGCTTACAGACGAAGTGAAAGTCGATTTTGATGTGCTTAGTGCGAGCATGAAAGATAGGATTTACCGCGAGGTAGGTGGCACTAAGGTTGTCACAGTGAAGGATTGGAACGGAGGGAAGAGGAATATGCAGCTCGTGAAGTAGGGATTGCAGCCAGATAAGTTCAGCTGTGGCATTAGCTAGAGCTTTATACTCGGCCTCGGTGTTGGAACGGGTGACGGTTGGCTGCTTCTTAGAGCTCTAAGAGACCAGAGTGGAACCGAGGTAGATGAGATAGGCACCTGTAGAGTGTCGATCATTGGAGGAGCCTGCCCAATTAGCATCGCTAAAAGCATGGAGAGAAAGAGTGGAGTGACAGTGAAGGAGAAGACCATAGGTGAGGGTGCCCTTGAGGTATCGTAGAAGATGTTTTAGTTGAGCCCAAGTAGTTAGACTTGGTTCGTGCATGAACTGGCATGCATGGTTGACAACAAACACAATATTAGGGCGAGTAATGGTGAGATATTGAAGGCCTCTGACGAGGCTTCGGTAAATTGAGGGAGTCGGAAGATTCGACGAGGAGGAGGAGGGGGACGGACAGACTGAACATGGAGTAGCGACAGGCTTAGAGTCCTGCATATGACTTTTAACAAGTAACTTAGTGAGATAATGGGATTGTGAGAGGAGATAACCAGATGAATGAGGAAGGAGTTCAAGACTGAGGAAATGTCGGGCAGGTCCAAGATCTCTAAGAGGAAACTTGGTTTGGAGAGAGCAAATGACGGCAAGGATATGCTCAAGACTAGGGTTGAGAATGAGGATATTGTCAACGTAAACGGTAAGGAAGATGGGAGAAGACGAATCGGAATGGAAAAACAATGAAGCATCAGTTTGAGAGGCAGTAAAACTGAGGAACCGAAGATATGAGGAGAACTTTTTAAACCACTTGCGAGGAGATTGCTTAAGGCCGTAGATGAATTTTTTAAGGAGACAAACATGCTTTGGACGAGATGAGTCAACAAAGCCCAGGGGTTGGTTCATGTAAATAGTTTCAGCTAAATCACCGTGAAGGAAAGCATTAGAGACATCGAGTTGGCAAACATACCAATTGCGGCTGATGGCAAGTGCGAGAAGAACTTGGATCGTAGTAATCCTAATAACATGACTGAAGGTTTCAAAATAGTCGAATCCAGCTTGCTGGCCGATACCTTGAGCGACGAGGCAAGCCTTGTAGCGATCGATGGTGCCGTCAAGGTGAGTCTTAAGATGGTACACCCACTTATAACTGAGAACATGCATAGTGGGGTGATAGGGAATGAGTTGCCAGGTTTGATTTCGATGTAATGCTGCAAACTCTTGTGCCATAGCCTGGCGCCAACTGGGTTGTTGAAGAGCATCAGCAAGGGAGGATGGCTCAGACAGTAGGGAGACTATGGCAGCATAACATGAGGGGAGAGGATGACAAGTGTGAGAAGGTGTATCGCCAGACACACACGGAGTAGGTGTTGGCTGAGGAGTAGTGCTTTGATATATTTGGTGAAGGGAGCAGTATTTGGGGGGAGGAGATCGGGAGATCGTAGGAGGGCGGAGGTCAGCCAAGGGAGGGGAGGGACTAGGAGCCGACTACTCTGTAGGGAGGCCGAGTGGCGGGGAAGACTACGGAGAAGGAGGGATAGTGGGGAGAGGAATGGAGCCAAGGATACCATCGGTGGATAAAACATGTGAAAGCGGAGGAGAGGGGGGGTGAACGGAACATGCATATGGAAAAACGTGTTCATTAAAGGTAACATGGCGAGAAATAAATAGCTTACCAATTTGTAACAAGAGGCACCAATACCCCAGATGCTGAGAACTATAGTCTAAGAACACACAACGCTTGGAGTGAGCTGTGAGTTTATTGGAAACATAGGCACGAAGATTTGGATAGTATAGGCAACCAAACGTACGAAAAAACGAGTAGTCGGGGGACTTACCTAATAGTGCTTTGTACGGGGATTCCATGCGAAGAAGCGGAGTGCTCATTCGGTTTATGAGGTAGGCGGCGGTGGCCACGGCTTCATCCCAAAAAATGGTGGGGAGGTTAGCTTGATGCAGCATGACAAGTGCAGTTTCAACCAGATGACGATGTTTTCTCTTAGTTGTTCCATTTTGCTTTGGGGTGTGTGGGCAGGAGACGCGATGAGTAATACCGACTTGATGAAGATGATGTCTGAGTGATAGAAACTTGCCGCCCCCATCAGACTGAAGCATGCAAAGCTGGGTGTTAAACTGCCGCTCGACCTGAACATGAAAGTGCTGAAATGTGGAGAGTACATCGCTCTTTTACTTCAGAGGGAACAGCCAGAGGTATTTGTTATAATCATCGATAAATACCACATAATAATGAAAGCCAAAATGAGAGACAGTAGGGGCAGGGCCCCATAGATCGGAGTGGACAAGTTCGAGGGGTGGAGAGGTTGTGCGAGAGGTGCGATGGAATGGCTGTTTATATGCCTTAGACATGCAGCAAGATTCACATAAACTTGATTGAGTTTGATGGAATACAAGGAGTCCATATTTCGTGATAATACTTTGAAGAATGTAGAAGTGAGGGTGCCCGAGTCGCTGATGCCAAGTGTGTGTGGAAGCTCACTCTCCAACCATGGCGCAAGGAGGACACCTTGAGGGGTTCAACCGGTACAAGCCATCCTTAACCGTGCCTCGGAGAAAGACCTCCCCTGTTGTCCAATCCTTAATGAGATAAAAGTAAGGATGAAATTCAAAAATAACATTATCCTCCAAGGTTAGTTTATGGACAGATAGGAGATTCTTTAAGATTTTGGGAACATGGAGGATATTGTAGAGATGAAGGGGTCAGTGGGTTGTTTTTAGAGAGGAGTAGCCAGCGGTAATAATGGGCATACCTTGGCCATTACCTAGATGAAGTTGATCGGAGCCCAAGGAGCGGACTGCTATAAAATGGTGGGATCTGATGTAATATGATGGGTGGCGCCACTTTCGGGATACTAGGTGGAGGAAGATGGTATATCCGCCGACCTTGAGGCATTGTGATAATAGGCCTGAGGTGGCTGACTCTCAGCTTGTTAGGAGGACTGATGATTGTTGTTTTGCCAACCATGGAAATTTCGGTTGAATCTTTCATGGCATTTGTGGACTCTGTGGCCAATTTGTCTACATAGTTGGCATTGCGGGGTATAGCACCCTCAGCCATGTCCTCTATCACGATTGGTCTTGTCGGCTTGTCGCTCATGAGGTTTATCTTGCCCGCTTACTTGATTTACTTCTGGAAGGAAATGAGGCTGACTTTGTGTTTTCTGTGTGAAGATCAGCATGGCTTCATGAGCTCTAACTTGGGCGAAGGTATCCTCAAGGCTTAAGTAATATGATCTTGTAGTTAATCCGGTGATGAAGGGCGTATACTCTGATGGAAGCCCGCCTAGGAACACAAAGATGATGACAGACTCGTCTATACCTTGGCCAGCCGCTGAGAACTCTTCATTGATGGAGTGGATATCTTGGATGTATTCATCCATTGTCATCATGCCTTTGGTGGTGTTGTGAAGCCGATGGTGTAACTCCATAATTCGAGATTTACTCTTGGATGAGTAATTGCACTTTATGGCTTCCCAGGCTTCCCTTGACGTCCTTTTACCAATTACGCATGGAAGAACAGTTTCAAGATGCTATTAGTGCTAGTATCGACTGATCACATCTTCTCTATACTTGGTAAGTCGGGTTCAGAGTGATTATCCCTTCTTCATTGATGACACTAACTTTGGGGGCTTCTTCCTCAAGAAAGTGGTCAAGACTGCAACTGCTCAAAACTGGAAGAAGCTGCATCTGCCACAATAGGAAGTTATCCTTCGGTTAGCTTTAGAGGTATTGACATACCAGCTGTAATCGGATTTGGGACCATCTTGGTTGTTCTAGTGATTGAATGGCCTTTGAAGGTGCCAACCATGGGTTGTAGGTGTCACGGGGGTGGAGGCTCTAATACCATGTTGAAGAACGATGGATGTCACTGGTTTCACACAGAAGAGAAGAGAAAGAGAGAGAAAGAGAGAGAGAGAGAGAGACATAGTATAAAGGAAAGCGGTGATGGAGCGCTTTACGATGGATTTCTCATTCCATGCATAGACACTCGTCTGATAAAGTATATATACATATGGCAGCTGAGTAGCCATTGCACGAAGTTACGGTCACAGCGACGACTGTTTTTAGACCGTTGAAAAGGTGATAGGGTCACAAAGATGACCGTTATGGGACAGAGGATCGTTGGTTCGTGAGTGATGTGTGATGGGCAGTCCGGAGACTGGGTGTCTCATGTGTCCGGTACAGGAGATGAGACTTTAGGGCTGAGGTGTCGCTCACACTCCTAATGGGGAGCGTGTTATGAGCCCTGCCTCTATTGACCTTCTGGAGGACAGCCCCGGAGGAAAAGTCATAGCAAAAGGGTAAATAAGAAATGCAAAATACAAAATGAGAACACACCTGCGTCATGCACTTGAGAGGACACACTGAGTCGCCAGCACGAAACCAGGACGATGTGGAAGAACTGCAGCCTGATAAAAGAGAATAGGAGGAGATAGATTGGTGGAACCCCAGTTTTGGAACAGTGAGAAATAATAAGGAAACTGTTCACTTGAGAGTAAAATATATTATATTTCAGATGAACAGAACTAGAGGAACAGTGACTGATGCAAATGTGTCTAGAGGAAGAGAGAGTGAAAGAGTGTCCATAGCAGTCGACCATGAAGTGGGAAGAATAGAGAAACCATGGGGGAGTCCATGGAATCACTGACAAGACTTACAACAGTGTTAAGGGAAATGATATCTTGGACGTTCTAAGCAGTCCGCTGGTTCCTTTTTGTTCTCCTCCCCTCCTCTTGGGAGAAGTCTGTTCTCATATAAGATATTTTCTCCTCTCCTCATTCTAAGTTAACTATGTGATCAGTTATTGGGCGGGTGTCATGTGAAGTGTTACCATCCTTTGTGGAGTCGTGCATTTCATGAGGTGACAATAAGGGGGGGACGTTGTTATTGTGCTGAATAAGCAGAAGTGTGGCACGATAGATATCTTGAATGTGTCGGTGGTGTTGTGGGAGTCATGGATGGTGTGGGTGACGTGCAGATGTGGCCAAATCATGGGAGGGTTTATCAATACTCCTTTCCTTGTGAAGCA
This sequence comes from Spirodela polyrhiza, assembly GCA_024713555.1. Lineage (NCBI taxonomy): Eukaryota > Viridiplantae > Streptophyta > Magnoliopsida > Alismatales > Araceae > Spirodela > Spirodela polyrhiza. The sequence goes on from CM046531.1 coordinate 9,163,846, forward strand.
CCTTGTTCTCAAGGTGGTAATCAAGAAACTGGCTCTTGAATCATTTTAAGGACTCGCATGAGCATTCAAAGTTTGGAAGGTCTTTCCATTGAATCAACAGATTGCATCCATGTGGAGTATCCCAAAAAGCACGAATAATTGCCAGTTGTACATCCCACGTGAAATCCTCTTGTAGGGCTGGTGGCAATAGTTGACTGAGTGCAATGGATCCTTTTGCTGCCTGTAGTTGGGAGATGTGAAAAATTGGATGTATTTGTGCAGTGGATGGGAGATCGAGTTTATAAGTTATGGTGCTGATTTGAGCTAAGATATAAAAAGGGCCAAAGAAGTGGGGCACTAGCTTGTTGTTAGGATGATGGGCCAATGATTGGAGATGATAAGAATGTAGATGAAGATAAACAATGTTGCCCACTTTGAAGGAGTCAGCCCGTCGGTGTTGATCATGTTGATTTTTCATATGAGATTGAGCTTGTAAGAGATGGAACTTTAGACGATCCAGGATGGCATCACACTATTGTAGATTGTGCTTGACCGAATCTAGATGAGTGGCTTGAAAATAGACACAGATCAATGTACGTGGGGCATGACCATAGATGGCTTGAAATGGAGTGAGTTTAGTTGTGGAATGGAAGGTGATATTGTACCAATATTCTGCCCATAGAAGCCATTGATACCAGGTGTGTGGATGTTCATTGACAAAACAACGGAGATAAGTTTCAAGATAGTGATTGACAACTTCTGTTTGTCCATCTATTTGAGGATGATAGGTAGCGTTGTGGCATAGTTTGGTCCCTTAGAGGCGATATAATTTGAGGATGATAGGTACTAACAAATATTGAATCTCAATTTGAAATAATAGTAGAAGGGATACCATGGAGCTTGACAACATCTCAGAAGAAAATATGAGCCACATCTATGGCTGTAAATCAGTGGGTGAGGGCAAAGAAAATGTAGAAATTTACTTAGACAATTCACCACGATGAATATGGACACATCCATCGGATTTGGGAAGGCCCTCCACAAAATCCGTAGAAATATCCTCCCAAATTCGCTTTGGAATAGGGAGGGGTTATAGTAAGCTAGCAGGAGATAATGAGTCATACTTGTTTTGTTGACATGTATGCCAATTTATGACATAAGTATGGATACCTCACTTCATTCCTCACCAAAAGAGGTCGTGACTTATTTGCTTATATGTGCGAAGATATCCAGAATGGTCACCTACGGCAGATGAGTGATATTCATGGTAAATGGCTGGAATAAATGTAGAGCATGAGAGAATAACTAGGTGTCTTTTATAAAATAAGAGATTCAAAGAAAGTGTAATGAGGAGTAGAGCCTAGGTGGTGTTAGAGATGATGAATAAGCTGTGATAATTCAGGGTCATTCAAAATTTCTTGTATCAGTTGAGGAACGTCAACCAATGTTGGAAAGGAGATCAAGAGTTGATGTAGTACAAGGGCATATGGTCTGCAGGATCAGGCATCAGCGGCCTTGTTGTCCTTGCCTGCTTTAAATTTAATTTCAAAGTGATAGCTGATCAACTTAGCCAACCATTTTTGATATTCTGGTGCAATCTAATGTTGTTCTAATAGGTACTTCAAGCTGTGCTGATCAGTGTAGATAATAAAATGATGTCCTAAAAGATAATGTTGCCAATTTTGGATTACGAGAACAATAGCCATCCGTTCTCATTTGTAAACAGACTTTTGACAGTTCAAAGGAGATAATGCTTGACTGAAGAATACAATTAATGTCGCTGTTGCATTAGGACTGCCCCAATTCCGATTGTAGATGCATCCACTTCGATTTCAAAAGGGTGAGAGAAATCTGGGAGAGTGAGTACCAACACCTGGGTGAGCACTTCCTTCAATTTAGCAAATGCTTTATCTGCTGTCGTGTTCCATGCGAATGCATCCTTACACAATCGTTGGGTGAGGGGCTAAGAGATGGCACCAAAATTAGCAACAAAGCGACGATAATACTTGGCCAGTCCAAGAAACTACATAGCTCCTTGAGAGTGTGAGGTGTGGGCCAACAAAGCACTACTTCTACCTTTTGTTGGTCCACCGCAACACAATCGACTGATATCTAGTGTCCCAAATTTTTTTGCATTGACATATAGTTGATTTGCCACCAAGATAGAGAAGACCTAATGGAGATGTTGATGTGTTGTGAGGTTGCCGCTATAGATCAAAATATCATCAAAGAAAATGAGAACAAATTTTTGCAAGTGCTGGCGAAAAAGATGATTCATAAGAGCTTGAAATGCCGCTGGTGCATTAGATAGACAGAATGACATTATTAAGAATTCATAATGCCTGTCATGTGTGCGAAATGTGATTTTATTCACATCTTTGGGCCGCATGTAGATCTGGTAATATCCTAAATGAAGATTCAGCTTCAAGAATATGGTGGAGCCATAGAGTTTGTTGAGTAGTTTGTCAACAACCAAGATTGGAAAATGGTTTGGTATTGTAGCCCTATTGAGTGCACAATAATCCACACGAAATCACCAACTTTGATTTTTTTTTGCGAACTAGTAGAATAGGACTGGGAAAAGGGCTTGTAGATGACTGAATAATCCCCGCAGTGCACATATCTTTTACCATTTTTTCAATTTCTGCCTTTTGGATGTGAGGGTAACAATATGGCCACACTCAAATTGGATTGGTTTGTGGCTGAAGATTGATTTTGTGCACAATATCTCTTTGAGGAGGAAGACCAGTAGGAGGCGTGAAAACCTGTGGATAAGTTTTATAGAGAACTACTTCCAAGGAGGAAGGTTCTGCCATGTCATTTGAGGAGAGTTCTTCTATGTTATCTTACACGTGTATCAACGAGTGCAGGATCCCTGTGTAAGATAATCACTTGATCCCCCAGCGTAAATTGCATTGTGAGTGTTTGATAGTTTGATTCAAAATAATCGAGGGTTCGGAGCCATTGAATGCCCAAGATAATATCAACATTAGTTAAAGAAATGGGGAGAAAGTCATCACATACGGTGATACCTTGGAGTTCAATTTGAAGCCCCTCATAGACCCCATTTCCTAGTAGGGACATACCATTGCCAAGTACAATACCGTATTCTTGTGTAGAGGTAGTGGAGAGTCAGAGTTGTTGAACTAAAGCTTCCAAAATGAAATTATGAGTGGCTCCAGAATCAATAAGCACAATCACATTCTGCTCCCGTAGTTTCCCTTGAAGCTTTAATGTGTCAAGTTTCGTAAATTCCATTATCAAACTGAGAGAGAGGTCAACTTGATCCATTGGAATGCGTTCTTGGTCAGGCATCTCTAAGGATGAACTGATGACTTGATCGTCTTTGGGGATACATGTAACTTCTTTGAGAACCAGAAGTTGCAATCCTTTTTTGCACACATGACGTGGAGAATACCGTTTGTCACAGCTGTAGCAGAGACCCCTAGGTTTCCTTGCTTGAAATTTGGAGTCAGACAAAGTGATGCACTGGTGGTTGGTGGGGGTCTTGCGACTTGCTTCGATAACCTCAAGGGGGTGCGTAATCCCTATGCTAGAATGTCCACCTATGGGAAGAGGCGGAAGAGTAGAGGAAAATAAATTCTGAGGAGGTTTGGAATGAATGGTTGAATTCTATTCCTCAGCTTGTTGAGCGATTTTCATGATCACTTTAATCCCTCTTGGTTCCAGCAAACGGACTTCAGCTTGAATGTCGGGCTTAAGCCCTTTGATAAGGATCTCTTCGAGTATATCCTCAAAAAGATCTTCGACTACTCTTGACAATTGTTCAAAATCTCGGCGATAATCCTTGACAGATCTAATCTATTGAATATTGAGTAGCTGTGAGCATAAGGTGCCCTCATTAATGGAGCTAAATTGATCTACTGGCTGTTGACGAAGGTCATGCCAGTCGTGAAAAGGATCCTATTTCTCCACCCATTGAAACCAACTGAGAGCATCACCTTCCAAGCTTACTCCTATCATAATAATTTTATCCTCTTCGGATAGAGAATAAAGAGAAAAATAAAGTTCAGCACAATAAAGCCATCCATTAAGACTTTCACTTGAGAGTACAGGCATCTCTAGGCATCTATTGCCCAACATCAGATCAGGTGATCGGAAGCACTGAGTTTTGGGTCAAGTGGGGGAGCCCTAATGCAGTTGTCATTGGTGTAAGGGATTGTTGAAGACAGATGTTGTGTCAGGATCCTTGCAGCTGTTGTCAAACATGGGAGGATTGACCAGAAGATCTAGAGTGTTTGATCTCCATTATCCACGCCTGTGTTGTTCCAGCTTGTTGATCGATACTGACTTTGATCTCTGAAAGACGCAACATTTAGTGCTCGATCACAGGCAATTGACCCATAGCCTCTCGTATGGCTTCGATATCTTTGTCAAGGCCATCAAGAAGATTATCCACACCCTTCAGAGGCATCACGACAAATTGAGTGAAGGTAGAATGATGACTCTAATACCAGATTAGTGGAACCTTGGTTTTGGAATAGTGAGAAATAGCAAGGAAATATTCACTTGGGAGTAAAATAGACTATATTTCAGATGAACAAGACAGAGGAACAATGACTGACACACACGTCTCACCACGTAGAGGGGGAGAGAGAGAGAGAGCGAGGAGAGAGAGAGAGAGAGAGAGAGAGAGAGATGGGGACAAAAGAGAGAGAGAGAGAGAGAGAGAGAGAGATGGGGACAAAAAGAGAGAGAAAGATGGGGACAAAGAGAGAGAGAGAGAAAGATGGGGACAAAGAGAGAGAGAGAGAGAAAGATGGGGACAAAGAGAGAGAGAGAGAGAAAGATGGGGACAAAGAGAGAGAGAGAGAGAAAGATGGGGACAAAGAGAGAGAGAGAGAAAGATGGGGACAAAGAGAGAGAGAGAAAGAGAGAGAGAGAGAGAGAGAGAAAGATGGGGACAAAAGAGAGAGAGAGAGAGAGAGAGAGAGAGAGAGAGAAAGAGAAAGATGGAGACAAAGAAGAGAGAGAGGAGAGAGAGAGAGAGAGAGAGAGAGAGAGAGAGAGAGAGAGAGAGAGTGTCCACAACAGTTGACCCTGGAGTGGAAAGTAGGGGGAGTCTATGCAATCACTAACAAGACTTACAACATTGCTGAGGGAAATGATAACTCGGATGTTCCAAGTAGTCTACTGCTTCCTTCTAGTCAAGAAACTTACCCAAATTAGTAGCTCTCCCCATACCAGTCTACTGCTTTTCAACTAGCAATCCCTTCTTATGCCATGCCGATCTTGTAGCTAGGCTCTGATGAACTCTTTGGCCGAATGCAGCCCCTCTGCTAGTGTCTCCCGCTTCATGAAAGCCAGGACTCCTAGAGATTCCCTGTAACCTTCCCCCTTCTCCTCCTTTATAACCACCTCCTCATCTTGCAATTTAGTTGGCCAGGTCTGCTGGACCTAGCCCACTTGGGCCTGTCTCCTTGTTATTGGGCCTCTCTTCTGCCCATTCGTTTCCTCCTTTCATATACTCTCATTGGAACTGTAACACCGTCGTCTACAGAGTCATGGGCTTCATGAGGTGACGATAAGAGGGGGACATTGTTACTGTGCTGAATAAGTGGAAGTGTGGCACAATAGATATCCCGAATACTTCGGTGGTGCTGTGGAAGTTGTAGACAGATGGGTGACATGCAGATGTGGCCAAATCATGGGAGGGTTTATCATAGATGGAGCCGCCTTGTGCAAAAGACAAGATGAAGTAGTTTTTACATTTTATCAGTTTTCAATTAGTTTTCTATTCCATTTTCTTTCTGCAATGATACTTTGTTCTTGGGTGATATATAGGGAAGGGTTTGTGCATTTATTTCATATTTTTTAGGTATTTTTCTTGTGATTTTTCTTTCGCTTGATCCAAACTTACTTGATTAAGATCATTATTATCCTTTTATTTTTCGACCCGATTTCATAAACAAAGGAATGATCTTGCGAGGAGCTCTTGGTCTGGGTTCCCTTTTCGCCCTTCGGGAACCATTCCTATTCTCCTCTAGAGGTGAATCCTTGCTTTTATTACTTGCTAACATTTTAATAACAAATAAATAGAGAACTGTTGACCTAAATACTTTTTCATCTCCCCCATGATTGGAGAAGAACCAACAAAAAGAGGGTCAAAGAAGTTCCTTCTTTAGACTAATTCTTTAACAATCTTGTTTTCAAGTGTTTGTTTTTTATTTTGCTGGGATCATGGAGATTATTTTATTTTGAGCAATTAGTTAGTTTTTATTAAATCCAACTCGAAATAATCTTCCTATTTTACGATGAGCGTATTTTCTCTCTCCTCCAATATTTTCCCTTATTTTCAATTTATTTTTCGTCATTTATTCTTATTTTATTTTTTTGAAACTTTCTCTACCATTTTCGCTCAAGTATTTTTCATGTCTTAAGTCATTTGTCAATCTTCAACATAGACACACATCACCCTTTAAGGAGTTAGAATTCCAACACTTTCAAAGATTTAAAGCATGGAGAAGATTACTAATTTAATTTAAATTAATTATTTTTATTTATATTTTGGGAAGTTATTTAGCAGGGAAAGAAGTTTGATATTACGATTGACCATCATCCTCGTGGATGACCTGAACTCACCATAATTTAGACCTTGATTCTTATTTTGGATTTAGTTTTTAAAGTTTTGAAATTGGATCATTTTGGTTAGAATGACCAAAGTGATATCAATTGTCCTCTTTTCATTTGCCATCTCATTAAAGGTTTCATCTATATCCACACCAATTAGAATTTTGTCATTGTTGTCAAGCTTTAAAATTTGTCCTCATTGTTCACTTATGGACCATATTTTACCTATATAAACTCAGCCCAAAGAGATTTCATATTCTCACATATTCATGTCATTATCATCTAATGTGCTTTCAACATTCTTCCATATCTACATATTCCTAATGCACCTTTTGTTTGAGACAAAATCGGATTCCATGTTATGTAATGAAGAATCAAAGGGAAAATGAGGGAGAAACAAAGTTATAAATAATTATAAATGATTCCTTTAGGTCACTTTGAAATTTAGCCCGTTAAAAAATACTAAAAATCTTATGAGGTTTAATTGTTGTCAAATATAAAAGAGATCCTATCATTCATATATATATATAAATAATTCCTATAATGGTAAGTTCTGATGTTGCTACTCATAGGTGCCTTGTTTTCTTCTTTTCTTGAAATATTATATCTTTCTATAAATTTTCTAACATATTTCAATTTATAAATTAAATTCTTCCATCATACACATTTCAAATTCATTCTTCATGTCAAATCAATGTGAAAAGTTTTTATTTGATGTTTTGAAAATTTTACTATCAACTTTCTTCAACTATGAATATATGGTCATTTTTTTCTTTTTAGATCAAATCGTATCAATACTTTTCTTTAAAAACTCATTTCCTAATAAGAAAGATGATGCCTTACATACCAAACTCTCATAACTTATTTTAACATATGATTAGGATGTTTTGAATTTAAGGGACTTTGAGTTTGACTAACATATAATTCCTTTTTAATTTTCACATCCAAAAGTTACTTTTCACATTGATTTGACAGAAAAATATATTTTTATGAAATTTATATGTTGATAATATTCTAATTACGTCTAATATAGTTGTTGATGCTCATAATTCATCGTAATATATTTCTTTTTGTGTATCATGGAGCTACAGAAGTAGTCTTATTTCTAACAACTTTTCAATTCAAATTTAATTTATTTATGAAAATCTTCTTTCTTTGTGTGACCAACATTTTGATTTTTCCTTGATATTGAAGTTCAAACCTTACTTTTCTCACAGTGGTTTAATCAGGGTTGTGGGTTTAATTACTCAAAGTAGTTTAAAATTTAGTTAGTTTGAAACGTGTGGAATAGTTATTTATTTATTTCAGTATAAGAGGTAACTGATTTCATTACTGGCCCTAAATTAAGTAAAAACTCATTCTGACTATTGAGCATGAGTTCCAGTTGAAACTGATTTGATCATTGCACTTCGTTTCAGGTTTGAAAGATTTGCTAATTGGACTTACTTTTTAAGTTCAATAGATTTGATTATTGGAGTTAGTTTTAAGTCTGATAGATTTGATTATTGGACATGGTTTTAAGTTCAAGATATTTGATTATTAGACCTATTTTTAATTTAAAGATATTTGTTTATTGGTCCAGAATCGAGTTGAAATTGAACTTGTCATTGTGCCTTAATTTAAGTTGAAATTGATTGTGTTCTCTGCGGACGTATTGCCACATTAAATGATCTCTCTCTCTCTCTCTCTCTCTCTCACACACACACACACACACACGCACACACGCACACACGCACACTTCTCTTTCATGTGATGGAGGAGCACGGGAGATAAAAACCACGAAAGAACGCAACGGAGAAAAGCCTCGGACGAATCAGACAGATGGGAACGGTTGGGAACTCGTGACGAGGAATCAGACGAACGAGAAGAATAGACGGAACATTGCGGTGAAGAATTGATGGGAAAATGAGGGAGACACCGAAGAAGAATGGAAACGGAAGTCAACGGACGTACGGAGAATGATTGGAAGACAAATCGTGACGGCAAACAATGGACGAACGAGGAAAAACAGACGCAAAATGAACGAGAACTCAGGTGGGAAAGAACGTTCCCTCTCTCTCTCTCATTAAATGCTTTCTCTCTCTCTCGCACTCTCTTCTGTGTGAGTGATGGAGGAGCACGGCAGAGAAAAATCACGAGAGAACGCAACGGAGAGAAAAGCCCTGGACGAACCAGGAGGGAACGGAGGGGAAATCATGATGAGGAATCACAGACGAACGAAAAGAATAGACCGAAGATTGCGATGGAAAACGGGCGGAAGGTCGCGGCGGAAAGCAACGGAGGAATCTTGGAGAAAGGAACGGGGGATTCTCAGCAGACATATTGGGTCTCTGATAGGTTTCTGACGGACAGTTACCACGTCCTTCAAAAGAAGCGTTCAGAGGAAATACCGGTCCGTTCAACGTCTTCGACTGTGATAGCGCCCACCACCATAATAGCGGATTAATCGCTAACCATATCGAGTAACGGACGGATCAATCATCTTTATAAGGCGGAAGCAAGGTTAACACAATGAGGAGAAAAAGGAAGAAGAGTCTCACCCGCTCGAAGGGTCCTAGAGCATGGTCCCCTCTACGGATCGTTACCCCCTCTGTTGTTCCCACCTTGTCCGGTTACCCTTGTCCTTTTTGCCATTGACTAATCCATCTTCCACTCTGTCTCTCGCCTGCTCACCCACCCGCACGCATTCTCTCGTTCGCCTTCACGTTCGCTTTGTGAGTCGACTCTTGAGGTTACTTTATTAGCTTCGTCGTCAGCAAACATCAGAACCTACTGTTCGGAAACCACTCACGAGCGGTAGATACCAGGGGTCCTTACAGTTTCCTGGCCGACTCATGGCGTAGCACTGCGTTGGAAAAACGAGTCGTTCGACGACCGAAATCCGGGAAAAACAGGAGTTTTGACGGCGAGAGAGTCGATTGATCTTCGCGGGAAAAACAAGGGACTCGACGGCGGAAAATGACCTTTAGCCAGAAAATGAGAGATTTGACGAGGAGAGAGTTTGCTGCTCTTCGCCGCAAAAATGAGGGATTCGACGACGAAAAGTCGTGCTGGTATTCGCTAGAAGATGGAAGAGAAAGACATCAGATTGTACGGGAAGAGAAAGGTCGAAGAGACGATAATTAGGAGGAGAAAGAAGAGATTAATAACGCCGCTCATCTCTGATCTCAAAGGAAGAAAAAAAATATTTTGGTTGTTCTTACCACCGTTGCGTTGGTTGTTGCTGACCGCAGCAGTCGGCGGGGGATTCAAAGAGGGGCGGGGTCCTCTCAACCAACCCTAGGGCGACGGGTTCTTGCGACCACCTGCATGGGGGAGCGACGAACACAGCTCTCTGCTTCCCGAAAATCAACCATCTATCTCTCAAGGGTGGGGTACAAGCCTTATATAAGCCCAAATTAGATTGGGCTGAGCTCAATTCATCTACCTGGCCTATGACGATTATAATAGGCTCACGTCCTTCATCAGGTAACAATCTTGTTTTCAAGTGCTCATTCCGTGATTTTAAGGTTTCTAGTACAATTTTATTTTGTTAGGATCATGGAGATCACTTTATTTCGAGAGTTTAGTTAGTTTTTATTGAAATTAAACTCGAAATAATCTTCCTGTTTCACAATGGGCATATTTTCCCTCTCCTCCACTATTTTCCTTTATTTTCAATTTATCTCTCGTCATTTACTCATTTATTTTTTTCAAACCTTCATCTACCATTTTCTGTGGAATATTTTGCACATCTTGAGTTATTTGTCAATGTTGCACATGGACACACATAAACTTTGAAGGAATTAGAATTCCAGCACTTTGGAAGATTTAAAGCATTGAGAAGGTTAGTATTTTCATTTTTTATGTTTTTTATAATTTATATTTTGCTAAGTTATTTAGACTGGAAAGAATTTTGATATTGATGTTGACCATCATCCTTGTGGATGACCTGAACTCAGCAAAATTTAATTATCGATTCTTATTTGTAATTGAGTTTATAAAGTTTTCAAATTTGATCATTTTTTTAGAACGACCAAAGTGATATTAGTTGTCCTCTTTTAACTTGCCATCTCATTAAAGGTTTCACCTCTATTGACACCAATCAGAGTTTTGTCATTGTTGCCAAGCTTTGAATTTTGTCCTGAGTGTTCACTTATGGACCATATTTTGCCTGTATGAACTCAGCCCAGAGAGAGTTCATATTCTAGCACATTCATGTCATTTTCATCTAATGTGCTTTCATAATTCTTTTAGATCTCCATATTCCGAAACCACCTTTTAATTCTGAGAAAATCTGATTCCATGTTAGTTAATAAAGAATCAAAGGGATAATGAGGGAGAAACAAAATAAAAATGACAACAAAAGTCAATGGGCAAGCGACGAATAATTGGAAGAAAAGTTGTGACAACAAAAAATAGATGAATGAAGGAAGATAGATAGGAACTGAAGCCTCAATGTTAGTTCTTTCACTCATGTAGCCACTGATACATGGGTGACTAATAGAGATAGAGACCTATATGAGGAACAATATGGAATACATGGACTCTGATGGAACTGAACCAAGATATCAAAAATTTCATTCTCTTTACAAAGCTTAAGCCATACATAATATCCACGTGTGGCACAATTTCATTCTATAATTAACCTCAACCATGAATATCAATGACTCTTTACATTTTTACATTGACATAGTGAGCTAGATGATCCTGACTTTTCGTGCAGTAATTATGGTATCAGTGCATCAAATGAGAAAGGGTCTAAATGGTATTAATACATACAAGTCTTCTTGTTCTTGTTCTTGTTCTTCTTCCTCTTCTTCTTCCTTCTACATACAAATTCTTGACACGCTAGATGAGTTTCATCATCTACATACAACAATTGGCTCAGGGAGATGCCCAAGTAGCCCGCTGGATGCCAGGCACTCCAGGCACCCAAGGGAGTGTATTCGGGATCTACCCATCTAAGATTGAGAGAAGACGCAGCAGCTAGGGGTCATTTTTATATGGTGAAAGAATGGGGGTGTCAGAGAAGGAGAGGGTAGCCATAAATGAGAGAGCCAGGGGAGGAGGGGTTGGGAGGGAGGGCAGAGGTTCAGACCAATATGGGTCTCTAACTGAGTTTATTCTTATTTCGGGGCTTATTTTGGGGTCAAACTCCTTTAGAAAATGATCCGTTCCAACTAAATATAACATAGTCACCAAACTAAGAACCGACATCTGCAATAAACTCTACCGTGATCTAGGCAGAAAGCAGTTGTAAGCTCAGGGGACTGATCCGTAAGAGGGTTTGGGGAGCTCAAAACAAGGTCATAGCTTGGGATGGAGCCACCGCTGGCCTTACCAAGAATGCCGGCTCCGGAAAAGAAGCCACCAGTCTGGCCTTACCAAGAATGCCGGCTCCGGAAAAGAAGCCACCAGTAGAGGGCAGCTCTGGCAGGTTTTGCTGGAATCTAAACTTAGATTCTTGAAACAAGCGAGAGGGAAAGAGTGGATGATAAGGAAATCTCGCAGATCATATTTCATTGAACGGAAGACATACAATTTAAAGGAAAAAAGAGAGTAAGTAACTACTAATAGCCAGTGATCCACTTAGCCACGTTGTACCACTCATTGTCCTCTTAATAAAGGAGAACGTGGACAGACACGATTGAACCAAAGAAAAAGTCAGAGAAAGAAACATTCAAAGGTCTTCATCATAAAATTTGCATTTCTGGCAATCTTACGGGCATGATCCTTGACTGGGCTTAGCTCCGATAATCTCCCCATGCCGGATAACTCAGATGATTCTTTGTCCATGAGGCATTCTGTCCCTTTCTTTTAATTGGGGTGGGAGATGGTGTTGGCATCTTCTAGTCGAGGTTGAACCCGAGGACTCTCATCTGGGCAAGAGCTAGAAGAACCATGCGAAGACGGCAAATGCCGGAGATCTCAGATGGGTGGGCCATGGGGGCAGGCAATTCAGAAAGAGTGTACACTCGGTTGTTCTCTTTCTCCCTCACTCTGTCTCGCTGTCACCTCTCCTCTAGTGACAGCAATTTAGCGGCAATTAATTCTCCTTTATGGGTTGAATACGATGAATTGGGTGATGAAGGCCAGCGAGTTAAAGGGGGAGCAGAAACTACTTCTTAGAAGCTTTTCTTGGGTAGAGGTGCCCAGAAAAAACTTATGAAGAATGGTCTCGCTCGAAGGTCTGTCACAAAGAGAGGGGGACAGAGAGGGGGACAGAGAGGGAGAGAGAGAGGGAGAGAGAGAGAGAGAAAGAGAGAGAGAGAGAGCGAGAGAGAGAACGAGCGAGCAAGAGAGAGAACGAGTGAGCGAGAGAGAGAGAGAGAGGAGAGAGAGAGAGAGAGAGAGAGAGAGAGAGGAGTTTGTGTATGTCTTCAGTGAATAAGAAAAAAATGTACAAGTGAGTATACCCAGATGTAAAAATAATAATACTAGATTTTCAGCTTCTCACATCTTCGTACGGTAAAATAATATTATTTCTAAGCTTCAGAAGTTACACTAAGTTTCTTGATGCCGGACATCAACTATAACAAAGAGAAGGATAAATATTTTTTGTCCAATGTGGCCCAAAATAAGTGAGCCAGGCATTAACAAAGTTATAATAATGGTATACAAAGGCCAAAAGACTATAAAAGACTAATCAGATTTCACCCATAATAAAATGCATTATAATCATATTAGATATCAAATTATTTAATTTTAATTTATTTTGTAACATTTATTTTATTTTAATAAAATAAAAGTCAGAAAATAATGAAACAATCTAGAGAATATTAAGATCTTTTTATACTATTTTCTTCTTTATTGGGCTATCTCCAGTCCCAAAGATCTCCTTATATATTTTCACTATTTCTATTGAGAAATACATATTTACATCCACAAGCTTTACTCAAACACTTCTATTTATTCTCCTCATAGACCACAAATTTCTCATGCACAACTGAGTTACTATCACTTTGTGCCTTAGCCCAAATCTCTATCTCCTCATTACCCAAATAATCTTTGAGTTGGATTATTTTTTGGATTACTAATATTGACTGCAACTTAGATGTAATGTTCATCACTTTGTTGAAGTTTGTAGTAAGTTTCTTTTATTGAGGCTTGTGGTGAATGACCTATGGTGCAGCTTGTGATGAATAGGTCGTGAGATGGATTTAAGATAGACAGAAGTGAAGAAAGCAGTTTGGGGAGAAGTGCAAAAAGAATAGAGAAGATGGAAAGATGAGTAGATGAGAGATGAAGGATAGAAATATGTGAAAAAGGAAGAGGGAATATTAACAAAGAAAGATGAAAGATAATTAGAGATTCTCACCATGAGAGCAGCCCTTATACAAGACTCTATTAATCTAGGTTTTTGAAACTTAGAGTTAAGTATCTTTATTCTAGGGTTTAATGGCTATAATCTAGAGTCAAGGCTTTGAGATATGAAGTCTATAATTTGTCATCTAGGGATTAGGATGAATAGTTTGGGATTTAGGGTACCTTGTAACCTAGTTGGTAGCAACCTTCAAAAGCAATTGCAGGATAGAACAACTTGTGTCACTTATTATCATAATAGCTGTAGAACCCTTCCTATTCATGTGACAATAATGGAGCGAGTGAACTATTGCACAACTTTTGCAGCTATAACTTTTATTGTTGAGTGAGAAAGATGCAACTTGTTTTGGTCAGATGGAGCTTCAGCTTTTGTACCATTGGCATGAGTCTTCCCAAATGTTCCACATACCACAAACACTTATGTGTTGTGCATTTGTACTATCTCGTGCCATATTGTGCACTATACTTCCCCTACACAATGATGTGTCAATGCATGTGGGTATGTGCCATCTACTCTATGCTACTAATAACATGATATTTTGAGGTAAAGATATGGCATTGTGTATTGTTATCATAATTTAATGAAGAAAAAAAATGTAAATAAGATGTTTTTCATAATTATACTTTCATGTGAAACATCTATTTTATTTTTTTCATAATTATACTTAAATTTTTAATACTTTTGGGAGATTTAATTACTTATTGTTCTCTTTTTCAAAATACAAATGAGATTTTAGCTACAAGATAGGGATGATTTAGTCTTTATGCCTTATGGGTCATTTAGATCATCATGCACCCTCTCTACACTTGTTAATATTTGGGTTTATATTTTTCATCCAACTTTCTTGTCCAATTCCCTTCTCTCCAATCTCTTCTTCCTCTACATCCTTATTTGTTCTTTTTCTTGAGTTTTCTCTCTTTATTTTAGTATTTTTTTATTTTCTCTTCTCTCCATTGAAAGATCTAAAGGCTAGAAAAAATGCCAAGAGGGGGTGAATTGGTATTTTAGAAAATTTAGATTTTCTTCCTGAATGTTAGATGTGTTAACACAGCTCTACATGATTATCTATGAGCAAAATGATTTTTTCTCTCTTCCAATGAGATCTCACTATGAGACAAGAGTTTTTTATACTAGTTCACCCCTCACCTAGCTACTTCCAATTCTAGAGGATCCTTCCTATTGGTATTCCACTATTTCTCTCAAAAATACGCACTGATTTTAACAGGATCAACAGCCCCAATACCTCAAGTTCGACCTTTGTAGAGATCTAACCCCTTTTAGGCTAAATAGAGCATAGAGCATCTCGTGCCTTTGCCCAAACTCACTCTTTACTCATCACCCAATTACCTTAGGGCCTGATGGAGAGCCTCCTTGAAAGATTCAAGTTTTATCTTGATCATCAATCGTTGATGAAGAAAGATGATATAGTCTACTCATAGTTGAAGCTTGACAATGATAAATCTTGATTGTGAGAGAGATTGCTCATTGTAGATCAAAGTAAAATTGTTGTTATTGATCTCTCTTACTTCCTTTACTTGTAGGACGTTGTCCTCTAATAGATTTCCATGATTTGCTCGAGAGACAAAGTCAAAAGGTTAATTCAAACACTTACTATTTTCCAGAACGTGTGGCAATGACCTTTGACCATTGTGAATTCAATATCTTTCTATTCTCTAATCTGTTCAATTTGAAATTCGAATTGAAGATTTTTCTCTCATAGAGGAACAATTTTTTTTTTGACTTTGTCTACAGATTAGAATATTAAGTTAGTCATTTTCTCTGCATAAGTAGCTGACATGTCATCATCTAGATTTTCAGTTCGAGACTCACAAGAGCTCATTTGATATTTTGAACCTTTTTTTTTTCTTTTAATGATATACGTGACTAATAAATAATAGATGCACTTAAATGGTTAAATAATCTTAGATATATGAATTAAAAACATAACCATCATTTACCTATTAAATATTTGTTTTCCAATAAATATTTATCAATGTGTGGTGCTTCACCTATTTATCATTTCACTTAGTCTCAAGGTGAGTCATAATGTCACAAGATGAATAATAGATTTATTTCATGAAATCTATAAATCATTTATCATAATATTGTGAATAATATCAATCATGAATTATATATTTTCTCATCTATTTGTAATATCAAAATCTATACCCAAGGGCATCAACATCCATTTCTTCCCCAAGGTTTAAGATCTTTAGTTTCTGAGTTCATTGTGACTTTTTTATTGTCCTTTTCACTCTCTTTTCCCGAGTCATAGATGAGAGCTGTTTTTCATTTTTGTTACATTTCAGTGTGTTCTTCTCTTTGTCCTACTTTCTCTTTTTCTTTTCTTAATTTTTCTACATTCTTAACCTTTCACGTACTTGGTCTTATATTTTCCAATCCCTTGTTCTGTTCTTGACTTTTCATTTTCTCTCTCATGTCACCATTCTTTCTTATAGGAGAGTTTTCCAATTTCTGGTATATTTTCCCAGCGTTTTCCATCATTTTCCATGCCTTCATTTGTTTCTTATTTTCCCTTATTTATTTATTTTATTTTCATTGAGCTTCTATTCCCCTATCATCTGGAATCTCTCTAATCGATGAAACCTCTCTCTACAGGTGTGAACTCTTTCTCAATTGTGATTTCTCTTTTATTTATTTATTTTAGCTATCTCTCGCTCTCTCTCACACACATGTCACCTTTGACCAGTCAAACTCATTGACTAATCAACTCCTCACCTTTTTCGTATCACCCTTCTCTCTCATGTAGTGTTCCACATCTCTCCTCTCCCTTCCCTCACTCTCCTTTTCTCTTCTCTCTCCTACATTGTTTCTTTTCATGGCCTTCTAAATCTAGCAGTCATTGACTTGCAGTAGATAGTAGGAATTCATCATCTTAAATCCTAACTTATATTTTTATCTAGTTTTAATTTTAGTATAATATTTTATTTATTTATAAAATACATTAATTTCATTTGGTTAGTCTATGAACTATTCACCTTTTTTAAACATGAGGTTTTTACTAAAAATAAATAAAAACGTCCTTGTGGATTCAACTTGGACTCATCTAATATTAAATAGTTAGAGTGAATGATTTTGGTCATAAATTTAAGATTGAATGCATCATTTAATCTCCAATGATTGGTGTGCATCAATTGCCTCATGCCATGTGCCCTTTACATATGCTTGTGTTGCCTTTGTGTGCTGCTATGGTGTGGACACTACACCATGTCATCCCATCATAGTGTGTCGACTATGTCAGCCAATGTCTCTGATATTTGAAGTTAATGGGAGATTCTTAAGATCCTAGTTGGCAAAGTTGCCTTGCTTATATTGTGCATGTGGCTGGTCCCTTGTACATCTTGTGCAGTGGGAGGCTCTACTAGTGTGCTATTCATTGAGGTTCCACTGCTACATCCCTGGTCATTTAAGCAAGCATTGTGAGATTATTAGCCATGTTGCAAATTTGATGTTACAGTTGGTGGGTGTTGCTTAAGGTACTAGTTGATAAGGTCTTTGAGTTGCCACTAGCCTACATTGTATCCTTATCTAATTGGTCATTTCCCAAGAACAGAATAGACATGGTGACTCATGTGAAATTATCCACCTCAATTGATTTTAGTTTGGTCCAATATGATTTGGGGCTCATTGTAGGTAGTGCCTATTGAGAATAGTTACACATTGCATCCTTATTTGTATAGTAAGGCCTATTTATAGACATTTGGACCACACTATGAATCATTAGACTTTGTGGTAATTTGAGGCAGCAAGGTTGTTAGTCTACTCATACCACAACCTTGAACGATCCATCAGAGTGGGACACCAACTTACAATGCAACTTTTTCACTTTGTGTTACTATATAGACCTTGCTTAATGAAAAGTAATAAACTGAATTACTTACACTCATGTTGTCACACATAAGGAGATTTTAAAAAAATCAATCGTATAATCTTTCAGTTGGGATTCAAGTTTTCAAACTTGTGTGCAACGTAGCCTAGAAGTTATCTTTCAATTTATACATTGGTACTTTATTTTTCAATTACTTAACCAGTAACTGTAGAAAACAATCAAGTTCTCTGATTCTACACATTCATTTTTCAGGATCTATGAAAACTCTTTATATAAGTTTTCATTTGAAGTTTTGAAGGTTTTACGATCGACATTCTTCAACTATAAACATATGATCATCTAGATCAAATAGGACCAATATTTCTTCTGTTAATCTCATTTCCAAATAAGAAAGATCATGACTTTTATACCAGGCTCCCCTAACTAATTTAAAAAGGTTATCATTATGTTTTGAATTTAAGGGACTTATAGTTTCACTCACATATAACTCCTACATTATTTTGACATCAAAAACTTTTCACATTGATTTGACATAAAAAGATATTCTTATGACATTTATATGTTGATAAGATAGTAATTACATCTAATACCGATGTTGGTGCATATAATTCATTTTAGTCTGTTTCCTTTTGTGCGTATCATTGAGCTATGAAGTAGTCTTACCTCAAATAACTTATGAAAATATTCTTGCTTTGTATGACCAACAGTTTGATTTTTGCTTGATATTAAATGCCAAGCCTTACTTTTCTCAAACTGCTTTTATTAGGGTTGAGGGTTAATTTCTCAAATTGCTTTGAAATTTATTTAGTACTAAATATGTGGAATAATTATTTAGTTTGTGTTCATTTATTTCAGTCTTAAAGCTGTAATTGATTTCATTACTGGGGCCTAAATTAAGCAAAAACTGATTTGATTATTGGCCCTGAATTCCAGTTGAAACTGGTTTGATTATTGGACTTAGTTTACGTTCAATAGATTTAATTATTAGAGGTTTCCAGTTTAATAGACTTGACTATTGGAGTTAGTCTTCAGTTTAATAGATTTGATTATTGGAGTTAGTTTTAAGTTCAATAGATTTGAATATTGGCCCATAATTGATTATGTTTAATAGATTCGAAATTGATTATGTTTTGGGCATAATCACTCTCTTGTTCTTCATATTAAAGTCACTCTCTTGTTCTCTGTGGACTTATCGTCATATTAAATGATCTCTTCTTCCCCCTCTCTCTCTCTCTCTCTCTCTCTCTCACTGTCTCTTTCTCTCTCTCTCTCTCCTCTCTCATTTCTCTTTCGTGTGATGGAGGAGCACGGCATAGAAAAACCACGAAAGAACGCAAACAGAGAAAAGCCTTGGACGAAGGAGGAGGGAACGGACGGGAAGTCGTGACAAGGAATCACAGACAGACGAGAAGAATAGACGGAACATTGCGAAAAACAGACCGGAAGATCGCGACGGCAAACGGACGAATCGAGGAGAAAGGAGCGTGGGATTCCCAGCATAAATATTGGGTTTCGTCGATAACTCATTGTGTAGCACGGCCCCCTCTCCCGAGCTCTGATAATTGGACGAAGATCAACTCATCCACTGCGTTGGAAAAACGAGTCGTTCCACGACCGAAATCCTTGAGATTCTCGCCGGAAAAACAGGAGTTTTGACGGCGAGAACGTCGATTGATCTTCGCTGGAAAAACAAGGGATCCGACGGCGAAAAATCAGCTTTAGCCAGAAGATGAGAGATTTGACGAGGAGAAAGTTTGCTGTTCTTCCCCGGAAAAATGAGGGATTCGACGACCAAAATTCGTGATGGTATTCGCTGGAAAATGAGAGATGAAGACATCTGATAGTACGGGAAAAGAAAGCTCGCAGAAGGGGAAAGAAGCGATCAATAACGCCGCTCATCTTTGATCTCAAAGGAAGAAAAAACATGTTTTGGTTTTTCTTAAAACAGTGTGAAAGGAAAAAAGATTAAAAAAAAATAAACACTATGTATGACTTCAACTCCCCTTTCTTAATATTGTTCAGGCGCTTTGAGGTCAAGAAGCTCGAGCTCTTGGAAGACCATGAGAATTGGAGCATCTAATGTCATCGTCACATTAATCTGACGGTGCTGAAAATCGACACGTCGCTCTTGATTTCACTGTCCTCTGTCAAACGGTTGACTGTTTACACCGTCAACATCTAGATAAGGCACGTTGTTTACGTGTGGCGCAGCCCTTTTAACCAAATTATGGGGTGCAGAAACTTTCACGCTGAGTATTACCGACTAGCTGATTTGTGTGGCCTTCTCTGGGAGAATCGCGTTTGACCATTGATGTTTAGATGATCATAGAAATCGGAATATCCAATCAGTATGATCTATACATATTAATCGGATGTGGAGCATTGAACGAACACTCGTGATTTCATGCTCCTCCTCCGTAAAAGGGCTAATTGCCGACTCAATTGACGTCCAGATAAAGCATATTAATACGATATGTGGTGCAACGCGATTTTGTTTTCGAGTGGTTTAATCTTCCTCGACTATTCTGATGCGACACTTGTTATTGCAGTCCTTCTAGACTATTCGTTCAACGGTCCTTGCTCGTTTGGTAAATTAACTCACTTTCCTCGTACTACTACGTTTTTCAGTTGACGATATCCTAAATTGAAAAGTAAGGCTTGTTTTCTTAGACCGCATCTCAGCTAGTCCATCACGTTCCCGCCCTGTCGAAAGCTCACCTTAGGTACATACTCGAATAAATAGGATGGTTCCTCAGATTTCTTTTGCTCAGCAACCCGGCGCTTCGCCGAGAGCCTCTCCTCTTCGCTCCGGCACATCCCCATGGACAATGAGGTCTTGGCGGCGTTCCTTCCTATAGCCGTGTACTGGATAGGCGCGGGGATTTACCACGTGCTGCATAGCTCGATGGAGAAGCAGCGCCTCTTCACCGAGGAGGAGTGCGCGAAAAACCTGGTCAGCAGGCGGCGGGTACTCGTCGGAGTTCTTCTCAACCAGGCCCTGCAAATGACCCTACTCATCCTTGCAACGAAGGTTCGTCCCTTCTTTGATGCGTATCATTCCCGGCAGTAGACTGTTTATTGTACAGCATTAGCTCGCTAGCTGGTGTCAGTTCGACCACGTCTAGTCGCCCATAGACGCCTGAGAGAGGGAGAGAGAGAGAGAGAGAGAGAGAGAGAGAGGGAGACGGTGGCAAAAGGTCAGGTGGGAAATACGGAGACTCACATTATCAATAACCTAGCTACTGACGCTTTGCAGATTATCGTCAATAATAAAGATATGATATGCGCATGATAATGTGTTGACGCTTGGTAGAACCTTTGCAGGCGACAGAAGGGCGAATGACGGCTGCCGCATCCAAGCCCACGTTCCTACGACTGGCATGGCAGTTCCCAGTTGCTATGGTAGTCCTCGACACCTGGCAATACTTCTGGCACCGGACGGTGCACGAGAGCAAGTTCTTGTACAAGCACCTCCACGCTGTGCACCACCAGCTGGTGGTCCCTTATTCCTCAGGGCTGCATACAGCCATCCCGTTGAGAGCTTCCTGGGCGATTCTCTGTCCGGCGCTCTAGCTACCCTTGCCTCCGGCATGACACCTTGGACCGCAGCAGTCTTCATATCCATTGTTACCATAAAGGCCTTGGACGACCACAGCCGCCTCTGGTTTCCAAACAATCCCATCAGCCGTTTGATGCCTAACAATTCAGCCTTCCACGCCCTCCATCACCAGCACCAGGGCATCAAGCACAACTACTCGACCTTCTTCTTTGTTACGTGGGACTTGCTCTTCAACACGCATTTGCCCTACTCTGTCGAGGAGGGGAAGGGCGGAGGATATTGGATACGAACAGCAAAGGATCAGTGATTTCTTTTTTTCATTTTCTGCCAAACACTTGGAACTTGGAAATATTTTTTTCTGCTTGCCTTTGATGATAAGTGAGAAAGTGTTGAAATGGTTCAACCCTTCCTATTGAGAAAAACCTTTTGGACTAATTGGGCTTTATACCCATCTATGGACCCATCAGATTTATGTTATAACCCGTAGACCCATTTACACACAATTATATGTGTGTTAGGGGGCTGTGGGATTAAGGTCTAAGTCTGATTTTTTATGAAAGCCTCAAACTCCGATTGTATGGCTTGTCTCCATAGGGGATGTTTAGAGGTAGTGGAAAAATTTTTCGAGTTCCTTGTGAGAGAGAGTAAGATGGTAACATTGGGGTAATGAATATTTAGTTGATAAGGTTGCTAAATAGGGGGGAGCTAGAGGGACTATTGTTGTATCCCTATAGAGATAACTGATACACCTAAATTTGGTTGGCGGAGTTGAGGAAGTGGAGGTTGGATTTAAATTGTCACTATCAAGTGATTGAGGGGTGATGTAACTTAATCATTGTATAATAAATCACGCAAATTTAAAATATATAAAACTAGAAAAGACCAATTATTTAAATTTTAAATGTTTATCAAAGTGAATAAATCAATTATAAATCAATAAAAGATTCTAAAAATAGTGAAAAATTTCCAAGTCGATCATAAGGATGTAATATCATATCGAGTAATATTTCAAAATTTTTCTGAAAGAATACGATTTTTTTTATAATTTTTTAATTAAATGATAAATATAATCTATTTAATAAATGTGAAAAGGAAATAAGGCAATGACGTTAGGTGACATCAGCACCTAAAGAATACGAATTGGGCAGAAATAGAGTTCCGACCTACGATTCTTTTGTAAGCAATTACTGTCAAATTAATAGATCAAATTTAGTTCTATAAAAGCCCAAAGAATCGTACTCAAGTACGAAATATACTAGATGCTAAAATGGTGTCAAAAATTATTAATTTAAATGAAAATAAAGTTTAAAATAGGAAAAATAGAGTTCTGACTTCGCGGCGGTGATCGCCAAAATTCTGCGTGTTCAAAAGAGAAATCGTGCAATGTCCATGG
Source organism: Spirodela polyrhiza (assembly GCA_024713555.1). Lineage (NCBI taxonomy): Eukaryota > Viridiplantae > Streptophyta > Magnoliopsida > Alismatales > Araceae > Spirodela > Spirodela polyrhiza. Next base: position 9,186,524 of record CM046531.1, read on the forward strand.
CCTCAAAGGCTCTCCTTGGACAAAGACGATGTGGGTGATCTCTAGAACTTCTTTCGATGCCCACAAATTAGTGGAATGGATCCCCAAATCATTTTCGGCAGCTGTCACTTGGCAGAACGGAAAAACAGCGAGTTGTAGTCCTCTGACGACTGTCACTCGACAGAGGTGTTTTGGATGGAGGTGGGGCGCATCTCAAGGGCTTCATCTTAAAGTAAGGGCAGCGAGAGGAGGCCCTTTATAGTATTTAGTATGCTCTCAGGAGGTGGCGACTGGTCTCCTAGTGGATCGTGCTCTTCCCAATGATGGGTTGTTCGTCAATCAAGCGGAGATGATTTCTTCGTTGAGTTCGTGATGTTTTGTGTAGAATCCTACACCAATTTCAATCACGATGCTCCGTGAATTGCATTCACTACGTTTTTGTTAAATTTTTGGTGGATTTTGCAGCTTAATTACTCACCGAAAATTGTGATTTCTTTGCTAGTTGTCCGCCTACGAGAGAGAGAAAGAAGGAGATATAAGATAAGTACTAAAATGCTCTCAATGTATGACGTCATAAGGATCATTTTAGGTTTAGGGTTTAGGGTTTAGGGTTTAGGTTTAGGGTTTAGGGGGTTTTTTTTTTTTTTTTTTAACAAAACCAAATTTGATAAAACCAGATGAAAAGAGTTATATAGGGGGCCGGACAGTATTATGTCCAGCCAATTGTATGGGTTATCATGTTCAGTAGGTAGAGGCTCGGTGGACCTGATCCACCTTTAGTGGCTAACCCCGCCTCTTTGATGGGTAAGTTGCTGCGCCCTTGATTTCCTTTTCTTGGCCTCTACAACATCTCTGCCTCCCTCTATTGTATACATAGTATGGACCATTTCGGGGCATCACCAGGAGATGTGCTGTCATCCCTGATCATCACTTGGTTCACTATCTCTATAGGAAAATTAAGATACTACGTGGCCCTTTCTTATGGTGATACCATAGAAAGCCTATTAGTAGCGTGTTAGGACTAAACAAAGAGGGGTAGAAATTTGAATAAAATATGTGAAAAGCCCCCTGTACTCATCAATTAGGAAGACACTTTTGTATTTTCGGGTCATTGTGTCATTTCCCCTTTGGTGGGATCCCCTAGTTCCTTCTCAAAACCATCCCTGAATCCCTTCAGTAGGATTTACTTTGACAGCCAACTTGATCCCCTTTCAGACAGTCCAAGAACATATTGATTCCCCCTCACTCCGTCTTTAGTTCCCTTCCTTGCAGGGGCTCAGATAGAGGTTTGAGTCCGGGCTTTTGGGCCTGAGAGTATAGTCTGGGAGTTTTTTTTTTTTTTTCTTTTTTTTTGAGGGATCCATGGCTACACTTAGCCGCAGTCCTATGGTAATCTCCTCTCTTTCTTTTCTTTTTTTTTTTTTTTGAAAGGAATCCATGGCTGCACTTGACCGTAGGCCTATGGGCCCTCCTTTGTTTTTTTTTTTTTTTTTTCCTCCTCCCTTTCTTCTTCTCCCCTTATTTGCCCCTCCTCGTCCCCCTACCTTTTGTCCCTACTTCGGTCCAGAATGTAGGACTTCGTTAAGGGGGAATCATATTGTTCTCAGACATCCTTTCAAAATTTCTCCTTGGCTACCATTGTTCTTCCACCCTCGGGACCAGGAAGTAGTTTTAAAAAGAAAAAAAGGCTCACCCCCTTCCCCTTCAACAAAAGGGAAATTCAAATGAACCCTTCATGCAAAATATCTTCACCAAATTGATTTTCTTATCAAGTTAGCAAAGTAGGGGTATTGCTCACTTCATTAATGGGTGAGGGGACAGATATTCATAGATTCTAGAAACATGCATGAGTTACCTAATAATAGATAACATTATGACTTGGTTGGGGATGTTACCTGCTCCTAGTGGATCTGAGATAGGGATAACCCATTTTCTCCAGCCTAAGAGCCCCTCTGGCCTCCTTTGGGAGATCTTGCCAAGATAAGATGATCTTATCTGCATTTTTGTCAATGGCTGCATTAGCAAGGATGTCAGCTATTTTATTACCTTCTCTGTATGTGTGTTCCACATTTGCTATTTTGTGTCGTTCTTGCATGATTGTCCTCCACCAAGGCCTCAGCTTCCACTGATCACACTTACCTTCCCTCATCATTTGTGTCAATACTAGAGAGTCCGTTTCCAAAATGATGTTTTGTATCTCCCTTTCCTTGCATATCAATAAGGCTTCAGCCACTGCTCTGCATTCCGCTTCCATATTTGTTCCTACCTGGAATTTTTTATAGTAGGCTAGTACCATATTTCCTTTACAATCTCTTAAGATCTCACCTCCTCCCGCTTCGCCTGGATTTCCTCTTGCTGCTCCATCAACATTAAACTTTACTGTCCCATTGCTCGGCCTTGACCATCTGATCAGAATAAGATAGGTTTTGCTTCTGTATTCTCTCTCCGGCACACCCCACCTTTCTAGTAAACCTTCCTCATATCTCGTTGAGGTGTATTTTTACTTAATTAAAGGGGCCAAGTCTCAAATCCATTGCATACATTTATATATGATTAGCCCCGATGAAATAGTAGCATTCTCCATCCTACTTTTATTTCTCACGTTCCAAATTTCCCAAAGGAAACAAGCCACTTAAATACTTTTTATGATGACGAATCTAGATTCTATTTTTTTGTATTTGAAAAAATAGGTCAACCAACTGTGGAAGTTCTTTGTCTCCCTTGCAGGCAACTCCCATTTTTCTAGTAGCCATTTCCAACCCTCTCTAGCCCACTCACTGTCATAGAAAAGGTGGTTTGTTGTTTCTTGGTAAGCCCCTTTTTTGTAGCAATTACATTTTGAAGCCAACTTAAAACCTAAATTTTGTATGGAATCATCGAGGGGTATTTTCCTCTAGAAAAGCTTCCACATGAAAATTGATATCTTTGGTGGAAAGACTGGATTTCAAATGGCCTTTGCCCAGGATTTGGGCGTTTGTCATTCCCAGGACCATTCCCACGCAGACTTGATCGAGAAACGTCCATCCACTGTTAGGGTCCATATACACGTCTTTATTGTTATCCATACCGATGTTCCTCTCTTGTGCCATTTGGATCAACTCTTGTGCCTGTCTGTATTCTTCTGTGGATCTACCTTGCCCTTCTCTTTGATAGTTCAGCAGCAATTGTCTCATTGTTAATCTTGGTCTCATAGGGTTGATGTTCTCCTGGTCTCCCATTATTCCTTTCCCTATCTAGTTGTCCCACTAGGCCTAGATTTCTCCTTTTCCAATTTCCCATCTGATAACTTTTTTCATGGTTATCCATGTTTTCTGAAGCTTTGCCCAATTTGCCGGTCCCCTGATTCTATTTAGAGTAGGGGCCCATTCCTTGAATTTTGCTTTAAGTATCTGCCCCGACATTGTTTCCTCACTGTTTGCTAACTATGCTAGTTTCATACGAAGTGTGTTCAGTTGGTCTTCCAGCCTTCTTATACCTAGTCCTCCCTCTTTTATGGGTCTGTATACCACCTTCCAAGCCACCCAATGTCTACGCCTACCACCTTCAGTATTTCCCCAGATAAAACCAGCCATTATCTTCTCCATAGTCCTAATGATGGTCTTGGGTAGCTCGTATATAGACATAATGTGAATTGGAATGCTGTTCAATACATATCAGACCAGAGTGACTCTTCCAACCATAGATAATAGTCTCGCCTTCCATCCATCCAATTTTTTGCGGATTTTGAGAATTAATGGTTCAAAGTATTTAACTCTTGTTCCACCTTGATAAATTGGGGCTCCTAGGTAAGTGAAAGGGAATTCCCCTTTCTTCCATCCGGTAGCTTCCTCTATTCTAACCATCTTGGTCTCCTTCGTTTTTTGTGAAATATAGAAATTTCATTTTGATGCATTTACCTTTTGGCCTGAGTATTGTTCGTATTCTTCCAGAAACTTGCATAGGTTGATTATCGATTCTTTACCTACATTCATGAATATAACAGTGTCGTCAGCAAAAAGAGCGTGCGAGATTTGGGGGGCTTGCCTATGTACATAGAAAGGCTTGATCTTGTTTTTCGTCATGAGTTGTGATATGCCTCTACTCAAGACTTCTTCCACAATTATGAATAATGATGGGGATAGCGGGTCGCCTTGTCTTAGTCCACGGCCACTCTTGAAGAAAGTCGTTGAGGCTCCCCCGATCAGTAAAGAAATAGGGTTGTCCCTAATAAGTTCATTGATTCATGCAATCTAGTGTTGGCTGAAACCAAATTTTCTCAATACGCAGGTTAGAAAATACTAATCTAGTCTATCATATGCTTTTTCCATATCCAACTTAACAATCATATTCCCCCCATGTATTTTCTGGTTAATAAATTGTGTTAGTTCCTACACTAGGGCGATATTCTCCTGAATTAATCTTCCCTTAACAAAAGCTCCCTATTCTTTCAAAATGATTCTTGGTAGGATCCCTCTAAGTCTGTTGTTTATCAGTTTGGATATAATTTTATACCTAACATTACATAAGCTGATTGGTCTAAAATCTAAAAACTATGTAGGGATTTCTTTTTTGGGAATTAATGTTAAAAAAGTAGCCTTCCATGAGTTTGGGAGTATGCCCGTTCAAAAGAATTCCTTAATGGCCCCACATAGATCATTACCAATTATGTCCCACGCATACATGTAAAAATTTGCCCCAAAACCATCCGGCCCCGATGCAGAATCTTGCTTCATTTCCTTTATGGTGTTGAGAATTTCTGCCTCCTCAAGGTATCTCATTAATTCCAAATTATCATTTTCATTGATCACATTTGGGGTTACCTCCAATAGATGTGGCAAATCATTGTTGTTGTTTCATTTGAGTAGATCCTCATAGTAATCCCTCCCTTTCTTCTCCACGATCTTCCAGTCTCCGTAATACTTTTCCAATAAACCATTGTAATTTTTACCCGAGGATTTCATTTTTAAGGAGGCGTGAAAGAACTTTGTGTTTTTATCCCCTTCCCTAAGCCACCTTATTCTAGCTTGTTCCCTTGCTAGTATTGCCATCCTCGTTCGCATTTCCTCTAGTTCAGATTTTTTGCTGACTAAATTATTCCATATCTCCTCATCCCATTAATACTGTAGGTCTTCTTCCAAGTCTCCAACAATCTTGGTCAAAACTTCTATTCTTTCATGAACATTTCCAAAAGTATTTTTGTTCCAGGCTTTTAATTCCTTTTTAAGTTCTTTCAATTTGATGCTAAAATTCTCCAATGGGCTTTTCGATCTCTCCCCTCTCCAGACCTTTTGTATAAACTCTTTCAGTCTCTCGTGTCTCATCCACATAGCCATAAATTTAAAAGGTCGTCCCCTCCTTTGTTCCCCCACCTCCTATTCTATCTTCATCAATGAGTGATCCGAGGATGGAGTGTAAACATATTGCACGGTGGATGGATATAAGTAATTAAATTTCATATTAAATAGGCATCTGTCTAGTCTTTGGTAAATACGTCTCCCCCCCCTCTCTCCATTACACCATGTCATGTGATTACCTTTATGTAGTGGTTCAAATAGTCCTAAGTTTGAAATACAGTTGTTAAAATCTTCTGTGTGACCTGGGGCTACCGGGGCTCCACCTATCTTTTCTGTATTACTTCTTATGGTATTGAAATCCCCCCCCAAGATCCATGGATGATATTCCCCATAATTAACACTATTCAGATATTGCCATAAACTTTTCCTATAGGAATTATCATAAGACACATAGATCACAGATAAATGAAACACATAAGCAACCGTATAAATGCAAAAAGTAGCGCATTGTGAGAAATCATCACATAGCGAGAGATTTACCTCCTTCCTTCCGAAGATCCATATTTTGTTGCTCATGTTAGTCTAGAAGAATTCCATATCGAGTTCCTTGCTTATAGCTTTTGCCTTTGCTTGGTTAATGATGGATTCAATCAGACTAATAATATCAATATTATTCTTAACTAGGATATCTTTTAACCAGTGTTTTGTGGAAATATTACCTATTCCATGACAATTCCAGATGTTAATCTTAAACATAAAATAAGATTCATCATCCATATCCCTAGTGGATAACGCTGACCTATCATCACATATATATTCTTTTCTTAACTTAGGTAGTGATTTAGTTCTTTTTAGAGGATGGGCGGGCCCCAAAAGCATAGTTTTTAACTCTTCCAGTTTCTATTCCTTGTCTAGCTGTGCGGATTCAATATCACATTTTTCCTTTTCATTTTGGGTCCGTCTCATTGTGGGAGCTGAATATATATCAGATGTGATAGACGGGGGAGAAGACTATCTATTCAGAGACACAGACATGGGCCTACTGACTGGACTAGAATTGGACCAAGGTTCTGTGCAGACCACCCTAGGATACTCCTGGTCTGGGGGGCAATTATCATCAGGCTGGAGATTTTCTACACTATCTTCACTGGATGAGCTATGAATACTGAATTTAGATTTTTTCCTATTACTCTTTCGGAGGACTAGATGAATGGAAGAAGAGCTAGATAACGTGGCCGGAGGGCTGTGAGGGATTTCATTGGATTCAAGAATACACAGGGGGGGGGAGTAATTAGGCGTGGACCTTGGGCAGCAATAGTGACACTCTGCAAATCAATGGGGATATTATGATCATGCTGAGGGTGCGAGGAAGGACATATATTTGTCGAAATGGAGGGGGGTGGGTTAGGAACCAATTCCTGAGTGGGGGAGGGAGTTGCCTCTTTTTTGCTGGTTTTGAGTAAATACCTTCTCTACCTATTTCTAGGTGGACTCTTGTCGGGTGGTACTATGGGAGGCTTTAGAATTTTGTTGAGGCTTATACAATTGGGCCAGTTTCTGTGTCAATTGGGGGGGAGATGTCTGCCTTCTCTTATTCGGGGAAAATCTGCACTCAGTGCGGATATGACCGAGGTTACGACATTGACAGCAAAATTTTGGACGATTTTCATAGATGACTTCTTGCTTGATAACTTCATGTCTACCATTTTTGATAAAAATATAATCAGGGGCCTCATGAGATAAATCCATTTTGATGCATGCTCTAAGATAACCAGGTCTGGTTAATAGCATGATGTCTCTATTAGTGCATATGAATTTTCCCAATAGATTTACAATGGCTTTAAAAGCGCCTGAATTAGTGAGATGAGCCCTGAGACCTGGGAAACCAACCCATACAGAGGCAAGTGGGGGATCTTGACCAGGAGAGAAAAACGGAGTCCAACGAAATGATCTCATATTGACACCTTTAATGACCCACTTGACTTTGCTCCATGCCCATTGAAAATCTGCATGGTGCTGAAAACGGATGATGACATATTTATAATCAATAGCTCCCACAGAGACTTCTCTGTTTATATCTCCAATTCTTTTAATCTCCTCCCTTATGTCCATTAATTTTGGCCTGGGCCTTGAAAATTTTCCAATAAGGGCGTTTTTAAAAGGAGTGGATAGTTGGTTTACCTCATCTATGAATGAAATCTCTGGGATACCATCTATATTAGCTGGTGGTATTTGTGGATATAGATGTGTAAATTTTGGAGTAATATGTGTGTCCCTAGTGATTTCAACATAACTTTTCTTATGATGTGGGGGACCGCCCATCCCAAAACTAATATTTTCTACATTCATGCTTTCTTTCTCCTTAAGTTCCACCAGCGGACTCTCAACAGGTAATGCACAAGGTTTCGAAATCATAGCAGCAAGATTTTTGTGGCATACCTCAGCTTTTTTACCTTTCCTTCTCGATGCCAAGAACCATTGAAATCTGTCTTCTATTTCGGGGAATCTGACTTCATCCATGTGGTCTTTGTTCGTGTCTGCAACTGATAGTCTCTCCACCTGCCCAATCTCCACATGTCTCCAGTCATTTTGATCTTCATTTTCCTGTGCTTTCTTTTGGGCTTGTACCTCCTCTGGTACCTCCTCATTGAAAACCCTAGGAGCCCCGTTCCTGTTCTCTTCAATAGTGGATTCCTGGGGCTCCCCTCTCCTGGGCTCCACGTTTGCAAACTGTCTAGGCTGAACCTGATCCGTTGCCCTCTTATCTATATCGTTCGCCGAAACCGTTCCGGTGGTGTCGATTTGCATTAAATATTGAATAGGGGAAAAACCCCTTTCCTCATTCGGCTCCGGAGATTCCTCCAGATCCATAGATGGAGGGCAACATACTCTTTGATGTCCACCCAAGTTCACAGGGGGAGGGGTATAAGGATTGAGTCTTCGGGATTGTCTCCTCTCCCCTCCCTCCTATACCGGCTCATAGACTGACCTGGGGCGAATCCATGGCATCGACACAGATCTTCTTCTCCCCGCTGGTGTCACAGGAATGAGAGACGCACCCCTCAGCTCCGAGTGCTGCTTCCTTTGCTCCGTAGACCTAGCACTCCTTCTCTGTCACCTTGGATGATTTCTAGGGTTTTGCTCAATCCCCGACTCTACATTTAAAGCTTCGATCCAGGGCTTTTGATCATCTCCATCTATCAGGACCTGGGCAACGTCCCGTCACACCGGGGGTTGCGCTTCCTGCTCCTGGAGGCACGTTATCTTCCCACTCCCTCCCGCGTGGGGGTTCCCGCGTTCCCGTCCTCCCACTTCCAGACCTCCTCCTCCAGGCCTTCCAATCCCGGAACGCCTTCGAGCGGGTGTAGGAGCTCATTCACCCCCTCCCAAGGGGGTTCCACCATAGCTCCACCTGTGCCACTGGCGGGCCTGGTGGCACCACCAACATGCACCCCAAGGTGACCCGGAATCGCCAGAGCTCCAACCCTTGTGAGGAGAGAGAAAAAATTTTTGCAAATGAGGAGCCCCCAAGGTTTAGGGTTTAGGGTTTAGGGTTTTTTTTTTTTTTAAACCAAATTTGATAAAACCAGATGAAAAAGAGTTATATAGGGGGCCAGATAGTATTATGTCCAGCCAATTGTTTGGGTTAACATGTTCAGTGGGTAGTGTCTCGGTGGACATGATCCATCTTAAGTGGCGAGCTCCGCTGCTTTGATGGGTGAGTTGCTGCACTCTTGGTTCCCTTTTCTTGGCCTCTACAACTTCTTCGCCTCCTTCTATTGTATCCATAGTATGGACCATTTCGGGGCATCACCAGGAGATGTGCTGTCCTCCCTAGTCATCACTCAGTTCGCTGTCCATGTAATAAAGATAAGATGCTAGGTGGCCTTTTCTTATGGTGATACCATAGACAGCTTATTAGTAGCGTGTTAGGACTAAATAAGGAGGGGTAGAAATTTGACTAAGATATATGAAGAAACCCCCGTACTCATCAATTAGGAGGACATTTTTGCATTTTCTGGGTCATTGTGTCATTTCCCCTTTGGTGGGATCCCCCAATTCCTTCTCAAAAAACCATCCCTGGATTCCTTCGGTAGGATTTACTCTGACAGCCAACCAGATCCCCTTTCAGATAGTCCAAGAACATATTGATTCCCCCTCACTCCATCTGTAGTTCCTTTCCTTACAGGGGCTCCAGACAGAGGTTTGAGTCCAGGCTTTTGGGCCTGAGAGTATAGTCCGGGAAGTTTTTTTTTTTTTTTTTTTCTTTTCGGAGGGATCCATGGCTGCACTTGGGCGCAGTCCTATGGTAATCTCCTCTCTTTCTTCTTTTTTTTTTTTTTTTTTTTGGAAACCATGGCTGCACTTGACCGCAGGCCTATAGGCCTTCCTTTGTCTTTTTTTTTTTTTTCTCCCTTTCTGCCTCTTCTCTCCTTATTTGCCCCTCCTCATCCCCCTACCTTTTGTCCCTGCTTCGGTCTAGAATGTAGGACTTCGTTAAGGGGGAATCATATTGTTCTCAGACATCCTTTCAGAGTTTCTCCTTGACTACCATTGTTCTTCCCCCCTCGGGGCCAGGAAATAGATCTTTTAAAAAGAAAACAAGGCTCACCCCCTTCCCCTTTAATAAAAAGGGAAATTCAAATGAACCCTTAATGCAAAATATTTTCACCAATTGATTGTCCTTTCAAGTTAACAGAGTAGGGGTATTGCTCACTTCATTCATGGGTGAGCGGACAGATATGTATAGTTTCCAGAAACATGCATGAGTTACCTAATAATAGATAAAATTATGACTTGTTTCGGGGATGTTACCTGCTCCTGGTGGATCTGAGGTAGGGATAACCAATTTTCTCTAGCCTGAGAGCCCCTCTGGCCTCCTTCGGGAGATCTTGCCAAGATAAGATGAGCTTATCTGCATTTCTGTCAATGGCTGCATTAGCAAGGGTGTCAGCTATTTTATTACCTTCTCTGAAAGTGTGTTCCACCTTTGCTATTCTGTGTCGTTCCTGCATGATTGTCCTCCACCAAGGCCTCAGCTTCCACTAATCACACTTACCTTCCCTCATCATTTGTGTCAATATTAGAGAGTCTGTTTCCAAAATGATGTTTTTTATCTCCCTTTCCTTGCATATCAGTAAGGCTTCAGCCACTGCTCTGCATTCCACTTCCATATTTGTTCCTACCTGGATTTTTTATAGTAGGCCAGTACCATTTTTTCTTTGCAGTCTCTCAAGATCCCACCTCCTCCCGCTTCACCTAGATTTCCTCTCGCTGCTCCATCCACATTAAACTTTACTGTCCCATCACTCAGCCTTGACCATCTGACTAGAATAAGATAGGTTTTCTTCTGTAGTCTCCCTCCGGTACACCTCACCTTTCTAGTAAACCTTCCTCATGTCTCATTGAGGTGTGTTTTTGCTTGATTAAAGGGGCCAAGTCTCAAATCCATCTCATACATTTGTATATGATTAGCCCCGATGAAATGGTGGCGTTCTCCATCCTACTTTTATTTCTCACGTTCCAAATCTCTCATAGGAAGCAGGCCACTGAAATACTTTGTATGATGACGAATCTAGATTCTGATTTTTGTATTTGAAAAAATAGGCCAGCCAGGAGTGGAAGTTCCTTGTCTCCCTTGCAGGCAACTCCCATTTCTCCAATAGCCATTTCCAACCCTCTCTGGCCCACTCACTGTCATAAAAAAGGTGGTTTGCTGTTTCTTGGCAGGCCCCTTTTTTGCAGCAATTACATTTTGAAGCCATCTCAAAACCTAAATTTTGTATGGAAACATCGAGGGGTATTTTCCTCCAAAAAGCTTCTACATGAAAATTGATATCTTTGGTGGAAAGACTAGATTCCAAATGGCCTTTGCCTAGGATTTGGGCGTTTGTCATTCCCTGGACCATTCCCATGCAGACTTGATCGAGAAATGTCCATCCACTATTAGGGTCCATATGCACGTGTCTTCATTGTTATCCATACCGATGTTCCTTTCTTGTGTCATTTTGATTAATTCTTGTGCTTGTCTGTATTCTTCTGAGGATCTACCTTGCCCTTCACTCTGATAGTTCAACATCAATTGTCTCACTGTTAATCTTGGTCTCATAGGGTTGATGTTCTCCTGGTCTCTCATTATTCCTTTCCCTGTCCAGTTGTCCCACCAGGCCCATATTTCTCCTTTTCCAATTTCCCATCTGATCACCTTTTTCATAGTTATCCATGTTTTCTGAAGCTTTGCCCAATTTGCCGGTCCCCTGATTCTATCTAGAGTAGGGGCCCATTCCTTGAATTTTGCTTTAAGTATCTGCCCCGACATTGTTTCCTCATTGTTTGCTAACTATGCCAGTTTCATACGAAGTGTGTTCAGTTGGTCTTCCAGCCTTCTTATACCTAGTCCTCCCTCTTTTATGGGTCTGTATACCACCTTCCAAGCCACCCAATGTCTACGCCTACCACCTTCAGTATTTCCCCAGATAAAACCAGCCATTATCTTCTCCATATTCCTAATGATGGTCTTGGGTAACTCATATATCGACATAATGTGAATGGGAATGCTGTTTAGTATATATCGAACCAATGTGACTCTTCCAGCCATAGATAACAATCTCGCTTTCCATCCATCCATCTTTTTGCGGATTTTGAGAATTAGTGATTCAAAATATTTAACTCTTGTTCCACCTTGATAAATTGGGGCTCCTAGGTAAGTGAAAGGGAAATCCCCTTTCTTCCATCCAGTAGCTTTCTCTATTCCGGCCAACTTGGTCTCCTTTAATCTTTGTGAAATATAGAAATTTGATTTGAATGCATTTACCTTTTGGCTTGAGTATTGTTCATATTCTTCCAGAAATTTGCATAGGTTGAGTATCGATTCTTTACCTGCATTCATGAATATGACATATCGTCAGCGAAAAGGGTGTGCGAGATTTGGGGGGCTTGCTTGTATACATAGAAAGGCTTGATCTTGTTTTTCATCATGAGTTGTGAAATGCCCCTGCTCAAGACTTCTTCCGCAATTATGAATAATGATGGGGATAGCGGGTCGCCTTGTCTTAGTCCACGGCCACTCTTGAAGAAAGTCGTTGAGGCTCCCCCGATCAGTAAAGAAATAGGGTTGTCCCTAATAAGTTCATTGATCCATGCAATCTAGTGTTGGCTGAAACCAAATTTTCTCAATACGCAGGTTAGAAAATACTAATCTAGTCTATCATATGCTTTTTCCATATCCAGCTTAACAATCATATTCCCCCCATGTATTTTCTGGTTAATAAATTGTGTTAGTTCCTACACTAGGGCGATATTCTCCTGAATTAATCTTCCCTTAACAAAAGCTCCCTATTCTTTCAAAATGATTCTTGGTAGGATCCCTCTAAGTCTATTGTTTATCAGTTTGGATATAATTTTATACCTAACGTTACATAAGCTGCTTGGTCTAAAATCTGAAAATTGTGTAGGGATTTCTTTTTTGGGAATTAATGTTAAAAAAGTAGCCTTCCATGAGTTTGGGAGTATGCCCGTTCGAAAGAATTCCTTAATGGCCCCACATAGATCATTACCAATTATGTCCCACGCGTACATGTAAAAATTTGCCCCAAAACCATCCGGCCCTGGTGCAGAATCGACCTTCATTTCTTTTATGGTGTTGAGAATTTCTGCCTCCTCAGGGCATTTCGTTAATTCCAAATTATCATTTTCATTGATCACATTTAGGATTACCTCCAATATATGTGGCAAATCATGGTTGTTGTTTCCTTTGAGCAGCTCCTCATAGTAATCCCTCCCTTCCTTCTCCACCACCTTCCAATCTCCGTAGTACTTTTCCAGTAACCATTGTAATTTTTACCCGAGGATTTTATTTTTAAAGAGGTGTGAAAGAACTTTGTGTTTTTATCCCCTTCCCTAAGCCACCTTATTCTAGCTTGTTCCCTTGTTAGTATTGCCATCCTCGTTCGTGTTTCCTCCAATTCAGATTTTTGCTGACTAAATTATTCCATATCTCCTCATCCCATTGATACTATAGGTCTTCTTCCAGGTCTCCAACAATTTTGGTCAAAACTTCTATTCTTTCATGAACATTTCCAAATGTATTTTTGTTCCAGACTTTTAGTTCTTTTTTAAGTTCTTTCAATTTGATGCTAAAATTCTCCAATGGGCTTTTCGATCTCTCCCCTCTCTAGACATTTTGTATGAACTCTTTCAATCCCTCGTGTCTCATCCACATAGCCATAAATTTAAAAGGTTGTCCCTTCCTTTGTTCCATCACCTCCTGTTCTATTTTCATCAATGAGTGATCCGAGGATGGAGCGTAAACGTATTGCACGGTGGATGGATATCCCTCCCGTGTGGCGACATGGGGACATAAAAAGGAAAGAGAGGGATGGGGTTTCTCTCGCTTTTGGCATAGCAGGCCTCCCACTGGGAGGCCCGCACGAGGGGCTATTAGCTCAGTGGTAGAGCGCGCCCCTGATAATTGCGTCGTAAACAATTAAATTTCATATTAAAAAAGCATCTATCTAGTCTTTGGTAAATACGTCTCCCCCCCCTTTCTCCATTACACCATGTCATGTGATTACCTTTCTGTAGTGGTTCAAATAGTCCTAAGTTTGAAATACACTAGTTAAAATCTTCTGTGTGACCTGGGGCTACCGGGACTCCACCTAACTTTTCTGTATTACTTCTTATGGTATTGAAATCCCCCCCCAAGATCCATGGATGATGTTCCCTAAAATTAACACTGTTCAGATATTGCCATAAACTTTTCCTGCAGGAGTTGTCATAGAACGCATAGATCACAGATAAATGAAACGCATAAGCAACCGTGGAGATGCAAAAAGTAGCGCATTGTGGGAAATCATCACATAGCGAGAGATTTACCTCCTTCCGAAGATCCATATTTTGTTGCTCGTGTTAGTCCAGAAGAATTCCATATCGAGCTCCTTGCTTATAGCTTCTGCCTTTGCTTGGTTAATGATGGGTTCAATCAAACCGATAATATCAATAATATTCTTAACGAGGATATCTTTTAACTAGTGTTTTGTGGAAATGTTATCTATTCCACGACAATTCCAGATGATAATCTTAAACATAAAAATAAGATTTGTCATCCACATTCCTGGTGAATAACACTATATCCTCAATCATCACATATATATTCTTTTCTTAACTTAGGTAGTGATTTAATTCTTTTTAATGGTTGGGCGGGCCCCAAAAGCATAGTTTTTAATTTTTCTAGTTTTTATTCCTTGTCTAGCTGTGCGGATTCAATATCATCTTTTCCCTTTTCATTTTGGGTCCGTCTCATTGTGGGAGCTAAGTATATATTAGAAGTGATAGATGGGGGAGAAGACTATCTATTCAGAGACACAGACATGGGCCTACTGATTGGACTGGATTCAGACTGAGGATATGTGCAAACCACTCTAAGAACCTGGTCAGAGGGGCAATCATCATTAGGATGGATATTTCCTACACTGTCTTCACTAGAAGAGCTATGAATACTGAATTTAGATTTTTTCCTGTTACTCTTTCGGAGGACTAAATGAATAGAGGAAGAGCTAGATAACATTGCCGGAGGGCTATGAGGGATTTCATTAGATTCAAGAATACACAAGGGGGGGGGGGGAAATTTGGTGTGGACCTTGGGCAGCAATAGTGATGTAAATCGATGGGGCTATTCTGATCATGTTGAGGGTGCGAGGACGGACCTATATTGGTTGAGATGGAGGGGGGTGGGTTAGGAACCTGTTCCTGAATAGGGGAGGGAGATGCCTCTTTCTACTAGATTTGAGTAAATACCTTCTCTACCCATTTCCTGGTGGACTCTTCTCAGGGGATACTATGGTAGGCTTTAGAATTTTGCTAAGGCTTATGCAATTGGGCCAGTTTCTGTGTCCGTTGGGGGGGGGATGTCTGCCTCCTCTTGTTCGGGGAAACTCTGCACTCAGTGCAGAAATGACTGAGGTTACGACATTGACAGCAGAATTTTGGACGATTTTTATAGATGACTTCTTGCTTGATGACCTCATGTCTACCATTTTTGATAAAAATGTAATCGGGGGCCTCATGAGATAAGTCCATTTCGATGCATGCTTTAGGATAACCAGGTCTGGTGAATTGCATGACGTCTCTATCCGTGCATATGAATTTTTCCAACAAATTTGCGATGGCTTTAAAAGCGCGAAGATTAGTGAGATGAGCCTTGAGACCTGGGAAACCGACCCATACAAAGGCAAGTAGAGGATCTTGATCAGGGGAGAAAAATGGAGTCCAACGAAATGATCTCATATTGACACCTTTAATGACCCACTTGACTTTGCTCCATACCCATTGAAAATCTGCATGGTGTTGGAAACAGATGATGACATATTTATAATCAATAGCTCCTATAGAGACTTCTCTATTTATATCTCCAATTCTTTTAATCTCCTCCCTTATGTTTATTAATTTTGGCCAGGGCCCCGAAAATTTTCCAATGAGGGTGTTTTCAAAAGGAGTGGATAGTTGGTTTACCTCATCATCTGTGAATGAAATCTCTAAGATGCCATCTATATTAGTTGGAGGTATTTGCTGATATAGGTGTGTAAATTTTGGAGTAATATGTGTGTCCCTAGTGATTTCAGCATAGCTTTTCTTATGATGTGGGGGACCGCCCATCCCAGAAGTAATGTTTTCTACATTCATGCTTTCTTTCTCCTTAGGTACCACCTACTGGCTCTCGATAGGTAATGAACAAGGTTTCGAAATAATAGCAGCAAGATTTTTATGGCATACCTCAGCTTTTTTACCTTCCCTTCTCGACGCCAGAAACCATTGAAATTTGTCTTCAATTTTTGGAAATCTGACTTCATCCATGTGGTCTTTGTTCGCATCTGCAACTGATCGTCTCTCCGCCCGCCCAATCTCCACATGTCTCTAGTCATTTTGTTCTTCACTTTTTTGTGCTTTCTTTTGGGTCTGTACCTCCTCTGGTTCCTCCTCACTGAAAACCCTAGGAGCCCTGTTCCCATTTTCTTCAAAAGAGGGTTCCTAGAGCACATCTCTCTTGGTCTCCTCATTTGCAGACTGTCTATTCTGAACCTGGTCCATTGCCCTCTCATTTATATCATTCGCCGAAGCCGTCCCGGTGGTGTCGATTTGCATTAAATCCTGAACAGGGGAAAAACCCCTTTCCTCATTCGGCTCCAAAGATTCCTCCAAATCCATAGATGAAGGGCAACATACTCTCTGATGTCCACCCAAGTTGACAGGGGGAGGGGTATAAGGATTGAGTCTTGGGATCGTCTCCTCTCCCCTCCCTCCAGTATTTGCTCATAGACTGACTTGGGGCGAATCGGTCGCATCGACGCAGATCTTCTTCTCCCCGCTGGTGTCACAGGAAAGGGAGACGCACGCTTCAGCTCCGAGTGCTACTTTGCTCCGTAGACCTAGCACTCCTTCTCCGCCGCCTTGGGAGATTTCTAGGGTTTTGCTCGATCCCCGACTCTGCATTTAAAGCTTCGATCCAGGGCTTTTGATCATCTCTGTCTATCGAGACCCGGGCAACGTCCCGTCGCACTGGGGGTTGCACTTCCTGCTCCTGGAGGCACGTCATCCTCCCGCCCCCTTCCGTCGCAGGGGGTTCCCATGTTCCCGTCCTTCCGCTTCCAGACCTCCTCCTCCGGGCCTTCCAAACCCGAGGCTCCTTCACCCCCTCCCGTGGGGTTCCACCATAGCATGCACCCCGAGGTGACCCGGAATCGCCGGAGCTCCAACCCCTGCGAGGAGAGAGAAAAAATTTCTACAAATGAGGAGCCCCGAGGGTTTAAGGTTTAGGGTTTAGGGTTTAGGGTTTTTTTTTTTTAAAGTAAATTTGATAGAACCAACTGAAAAAGAGTTATACAGGGGGGGGCCAAACAGTGTAATGTCCAGCCAATAGTTTGGGTTAACATGTTTAGTGGGTAGTGTTTCGGTGGACATGATCCATCCTAAGTGGCGAGCTCTGCCACTTTGATGGGTGAGTTGCTGCGCCCTTGGTTCCCTATTCTTGGCCTCTGCAGCCTCCTCGTCTCCTTCTGCTGTATCCAAAATATGGGCCATTTTGGGGGCATCACCAGGAGATGTGCTAACCTCCTTAATCATCACTCAATTCTCTGTCCCTGTAATAGAGATAAAACTAGATGGCCCCTTTCTTATGGTGAATACCATAGATAGCCCATTAGTGGCATGTTAGGACTAAATAAGGAGGGGTAGAAATTTAACTAGGATATATGAAGAAGACCTCCGTACTCATCAATTAGGAGGGCCTTTTGTGTTTTCCAGATCATTGTGTCATATCCCCTTTGGTGCGGTTCCCCTGTTCCTTCTCAGAAAACTATCCCTAGATTCCTTCGGTAGGATTTACTTTGACAGCCAACTAGATCCCCATTCAGGCTTTCCAAGAACATATTGATTCCCCCTCACTCCATCTGTGGTTCCTTACGTGACAAGGACTCCAAGCAGAGGTTTGAGTCTGGGCTTTTGGGCCTGAGAGTATAGTCCGGGAGTTTTTTTTTTTTTTTCCTTCCGAAGGGATCCCTGGCTGCACTTAGCCGCAGACCTATGGTGATCACCTCTCCTTCTTTTTTTTTTTTTTTTTTTTATAAAAAGATGACCATGGCTGCACTTGACCGCAGGCCTATGGACTTTCCTTTCTCTTTTTTTTTTTTTTTTTCCTCCCTTTCTGCCTCTTCTCCCCTTTTGTGCCCCTCCTCGTCCCCCTCCCTTTTGTCCCTACTTTGGTTCAGAATGTAGGACTTCGTTAAGGGAGAATCATATTGTTCTCAAACATCCTTTCAGGGTTTCTCCTTGACTACCATTGTTCTTCCATCCTCGGGGCCAGGAAATAGGTCTTCTAACAAGAAAAATGAGGTTCCCCCCCTTCCCCATTAACAAAAGGGAAATTCAAATGAACCTTTAATGCAAAATATCCTCACCAAATGATTTTCCTTTCAAGTTAGCTAAATGGGGGTATTTCTCGCCTCATTCATGGGTAAGCGGGCAGATATGTATAGTTTCCAGAAATATGCATGAGTTACCTAATAATCGATAAATGATGACTTGTTTCGCAAAAGTTACCTACTCCTGGTGGATCTGAGGTAGGGATAACCCATTTTCTCCAGACGAAAGCCCCTCTAGCTTCATTTGGAAGATCTTGCCAAAGTAAGATAAACTTTTTTTCATTTCTGTCAATGGCTGCATTAGCAAGGATGTCAGCTATTTTATTACCTTCTCTATATGTGTGTTCCACCTTTGCTATTCTGTGTCGTTCCTGCATGATTATCCTCCACCAAAGCCTCAGTTTCCACTGATCACACTTGCCTTCCCTCATCATTTGTGTCAATACTAAAGAATCTGTTTCCAAACTTATGTTTTGAATTCCTCTTTGCTTGCATATCAGTAGGGCTTCAGCCACTGCTCTGCATTCCACTTCTATATTTGTTCTTACCTAGAATTTTTTATAGTATGCCAATACCATATTTCCATTGCTGTCTCTCAGGATCCCACCTCCTCCCACTTCACCTGGGTTTCCCCTCGCTGCACCATCCACATTAAACTTTACTGTCCCATCGCTCGGCCTAGACCATCTGACCAGCTTAAGATAGGTTTTGCTTCTGTAGTCTCCCTTTGGTACGCCCCATTTTTCTAATAAACCTTCCTCATGACTCGTTGAGGTGTGCTTTTGCTTGATTAGGGGGGGCAAGTCTCGAATCCATCGCATACATTTGTATATGATTAACCCCGATGAGATGGTGGTGTTCTCCATCCGACTTTTATTTCTCGCGTTCCAGATCTCCCATAGGAGATAGGCTACTAAATACGTTGTATGATGACGGATCTAGATTCTGATTTTCTGTATTCGAAAAAATAGGCCATCCAAGTTTGGAAGTTCCTTGTCTCCCTCGCGGGCAACTCCCATTTTTCTAATAGCCATTTCCATCCCTCTCTGGCCCACTCACTATCATAGAAAAGGTGTTTTGTGATTTCTTGCTAGGCCACTTTTGTGCAACAATTACATTTTGAGGCCATCTCAATACCTATATTTTGTATGGAGTCATCGAGGGGTATTTTCCTCCAGAAAAGTCTCCACATGAAAATTGAGATCTTTGGAGGAAAGACTGGATTCCAAATGGCCTTTGCCCAAGGTTTGGGTGTTTGTCGATCCCTGGACCATTCCCAAGTAGACTTGATCGAGAAATGTCCATCCACTGTCAGGGTCCAGATGCACGTATCCGCATTGTTATCCATACCGATGTTCCTTTCGTGTGCCATTCTGATTAATTCTTGTGCTTGTCTGTATTCTTCTATGGGTCTACCTTGCCTTCCACTCTGATAGTTCGACAGCAATTGTCTCATTGTTAGTCTTGGTCTCATAGGGTTGATGTTCTCCTGGTCTCCCATTAATCCTTGCCCCGTCCAATTGTCCCACCAGGCCCATATTTCTCCCTTTCCAATTTCCCATTTGATAACTTTTTTCATAGTTATCCATGTTTTCTGGATCTTTGCCCAATTTGCCGGTCCCTTGATTTTATCCATAGTGGGGGCCCATTCCTTGAATTTTGCTTTGAGAATCAGCCCCCACATTGTCTTCTCGTTGTTAGCTAACCATGCCAGCTTCATACGAAGTGTATTTAGTTGATCTTCCAGCCTTCTTATGCCCAGACCTCCCTCATTTATGGGTCTGCATATGACCTTCGATGCCACCCAGTGTCTTCACCTACCACCTTCAGTATTTCCCTAGATAAAGCCAGCCATTATCTTCTCCATATTCCTGATGATGGTCTTGGGAAGCTCATATATCGACATGATGTGTATGAGAATGCTGTTCAGTACATGTCTAACCAGAGTGACTCTTCCAGCCATAGATAGCAGTCTCGCTTTCCATCCATCCAACTTTTTGCGGATTTTGAGAATTAGTGGTTCAAAGTATCTGATTCTTGTTCCGCCTTGATAAATTGGGGCACCCAGGTAAGTGAAAGGAAACTCCCCTTTCTTCCATCTAGTGGCTTTCTCTATTCCATCTAACCTGTCATCCTTTAATCTTTGGGAAATATAAAAATTTGATTTTGATGCATTAACCTTTTGGCCTGAATACTGTTCGTATTCTGTTAGAAATTTGCATAGGTTGAGTATCGATTCTTTACCTACATTCATAAATATGACAGTATCATCAGCAAAAAGGGCATGCATAATTTGGGGAGCTTGCCTGTGTACATAGAAAGGCTTGATCTTGTTTGCCGCCATGAGTTGTGAAATGCCCCTACTCAAGACTTCTTCAGCAATTATGAATAAAGATGGGGAGAGTGGGTCGCCTTGTCTCAATCCACGTCCGCTCTTGAAAAAAGTTGTTGAAGTTCCCCCGATCAATAAAGATATAGGGTTGTCCCAATAAGTTCATTGATCCATGCAATCCATCGTTGGCTGAAACCAAATTTTCTCAATACACAGGTTAGAAAATTCCAATCTAATCTATCATATGCTTTTTCCATATCCAGCTTAATAATCATGTTCCCCCCATGTATTTTCTGGTTAATAGATTGTGTTAGTTCCTACACTAGGGCAATATTCTCCTAAATTAATCTTCCTTTCACAAAAGCTCCCTGTTCTTTCGAGATGATTCTTGGTAGTATCTCTCTCAGTCTATTGTTGATTAGTTTAGATATAATTTTATACCTAATGTTACATAAGCTGATGGGTCTAAAGTCTGAGAATAGTGTAGGGATTTCTTTTTTGGGAATTAATGTTAAAAAGGTGGCCTTCCATGAGTTTGGAAGTGTTCCCGTTTGAAAAAATTCCCTAATGGCTCCACACAGGTCACTACCAATTATGTCCCATGCGTACACATAAAAATTTGCCCCAAAACTATCTGGCCCTGGTGCAAAATCGAGCTTCATTTCCTTTAAGGTGTTTAGAATTTCTGCCTCTTCAGGGTATTTCGTTAGTTCCAAATTATCATTTTCATTGATCACATTAGGGATAACCTCCAATAGATGTGGTAACTCCTAGTTGTTATTACCTTTGAGCAAATCCTCATAGTAATCCCTTCCTTTCTTCTCCACCACTTTCCAATCTCCGTGATACTTTTCCAGTAACCCATTGTAATTTTTAGCCATGGACTTCATTTTTAAAGAGGCGTGAAAGAACTTTGTGTTTTTATCCATTTCTTTAAGCCACCTTACTCTAACTTGTTCCCTTGCTAGTATTGTCATCCTCGTTCGTGTTTCCTCCAGTTCAGATTTTTTTCTAACTAAATTATCCCATATCTCCTCATCCCATTGACACTGAAGGTCTTCTTCTAGGTCTCCCACCATTTTGGTCAAAATTTCTATTCGTTCATGAACATTTCCAAAAATATTTTTGTTCCATACTTTTAGTTCCTTTTTAAGTTCTTTCAGCTTGATGCTAAAATTCTCCAATGGGCTCTTTGATCTTTCCCCTCTCCAGACCTTTTGTATGAACTCTTTCAGTCCCTCATGTCTCATCCACATAGCCATGAATTTAAATGGTCGTCCCCTCCTTTGTTCCGCTACCTCCTGTTCTATTATCATCAGTGAGTGATCCGAGGATGGAGCATAAACGTATTGCACAGTAGATGGATATAAACAATTAAATTTCATGTTAACAAAACTTCTGTCAAGTCTTTGATAAATACGTCTCCCCCCCCTCTCTCCATTACACCATGTCATGTGATTACCTTTATGCAATGGTTCAAAAAGTCCTAAGTTTGAAATACAGTTGTTAAAATCTTCAATATAACCTGGGGCTACCGGGACTCCACCTAACTTTTCTGTATTACTTCTTATGGTATTGAAATCCCCCCCCACGATCCATGGGTGATGTTCCCCAAAATTAACACTATTAAGATATTGCCATAAATTTTTCTTATAGGAGTTGTCATAAGACGCATAGATCACAGATAAATGAAACGCATAAACAGCCATGGAGATGCAAAAAGTAGCGCATTGCGGGAAATCATCATATAGGGAAAAATTTACCTCTTTCCTTTCGAAAATCCATATTTTGTTGCTCGTGTTAGTCCAGCAAAAATCCATCCCAAGCTCCTTGCTTATAGCTTTGCCTTAGCTTGGTTAATGATGGGTTCAATCAGACCGATAATATCAATATTATTCTTAATTAGGGTATCTTTTAACTAGGTTTTGTGGAAAAGTTTCCAATTCCACAATAATTCCAGATGATAATTTTAAACATAAAAATAGGATTCGTCATCCACATCCCCTGGTGGATAACACTGATATGTCATCACATATATATTCTTTTCTTAACTTAGGTAGTGACTTAGTTCTCTTTAAGGGTTGGGCGGGCCCCAAAAGCATAGTTTTTAATTTTTCTAGTTTCTGCTCTTTGTTAGGCTGTGTAGATTCAATATCTTCTTTTCTCTTTTCATTCTGGGTCCGTCTCATTGTGGGAGCTGATAATATGTCAGAAGTGATTGACGGGGGAGAAGACTGTCTATTTAGAGACACCGACATGAGTCTATAGACTAGACTGGTTTCAAACTGAGGTTCTGTGCTAATCCCTCTAGGAGACTCCTGATCAGATGGACAGTCATCATCTGGCTGAATATTTCCTACACTGTCTTCACTTGAAGAGCTATGAATACTGAATTTAGATTTTTTCCTATTACTCTTTCGGGGGACTACATGAATAGAAGAGGAGCTAGATAACATGGTCGGAGGGCTGTGAGGGATTTCATCAGAATCAGGGATACACAAAGGAGGGGGGGGAGTTTGGTGTGGACTTTGGGCCACAGTAGCGACACTCTGTTGATCGATGGGGGAATTTTGATCATTGGTCGGGACGGAGGGGGGTGGATTAGTAACCTGTTCCTGAGTAGTTGAGGGGAATACCTCTTTTTGCTGAGTTTGAGTAAACACTTTCTCTACCCATTTTCTAGTGGATTCTCAGGGAATACTATGGGATGCTTTAGAATTTTGTTGAGGCCTATGTGATTGGGCTGGTTTTTGTGTTAGTTGGGGGGGGATGTCTGCCTTCTCTTGTTCGGTGAAACTCTACACTCAGAGTGGAGATGACTAAGGTTACGACATTGACAGCAGAATTTTGGACGATTTTCATAGATGACTTTTTGCTTGATGACCTCATGTCTACCATTTTTTATGAAGATATGATCGGGGGCCTCATGATCCATTTCAATGCATGCTCTAGGGTAGCTAGGTCGGGTGAATTGCATGACGTCTCTATTAGTGCATATGAATTTTCCTAACAGATTTGCGATGGCTTTAAAAGCGCCAGGGTTAGTGAGATGAGCCTTGAGACCTGGGAACCCGACCCATACTGATGTTAGAGGAAGATCTTGACCAGGGGAGAAGAAAGGAGTCCAACGAAATGATCTTATATTGACACCTTTAATGACCCACTTGACTTTACTCCATGCCCATTGAAAATCTGCATGGTGCTGAAAACGGATGATGACATATTTATAACCGATAGCTCCCACAGAGACTTCTCCGTTTATATCTCCTATTCTTTTAATCTCCTCTTGTATATCCATTAATTTTGGCCTGGGTCTCGAAAATTTTCTATTGAGGGCGTTTTCGATAGTAGTGGATAGTTGGTTTACCTCCTCATCTGTGAATGAAATCTCCGGGATGCCATCTATATTAGCCGGAGGTATTTGCGGGTATAAGTGTGTAAATTTTGGAGTAAAATGTGTGTCCCTAGTGATTTCAGCATAGTTTTTGTTGTGATTCGGGGGGCCACCCAACCCAGAAGTAATGTTTTCTACAGTTATGCTTTCTTTCTCCTTATGTACCACCTGCTGACTCCCGACAGGTAATGAACAAGATTTCGATGTAATAGTAGCAAGGTTTTTTTGGTATACCTCTACTTTTTTACCTTCCCTTCTCGACGCCAGGAACCATTGAAATCTATCTTCAATTTCTCGGAATCTGGCTTCATCCATGTGGTCATCGTTTGTATCTACGACTGATCGTCTATCCATCCGCCTAATCTCCACCTGTCTTCAGTCTTGTTGATCTTCATTTCCCGGTGTTTTATTTTGGGCCTATACCTCCCCTGGTAACCCTTATGTGGAAACCCTAGGAGCACCATTTCTGTCATCTTCAAAAGCGGGTTCCTGGGGCACATCTTCCTGATCTCCACATTGACAAATTGTCTATTCTGAACCTGTTCTATTGCCCTCTCATTTATATTGTTCGCCGGAGCCATCCTATTGTTGTCGATCTATATTATATCCTGAACAGGGGAAGTACCCCTTTCCTCATCCGGCTCCGGAGATCCCTCCAGATCCATAGATGGAGGGCAACAGACTCTCCGATGTCCCCCCAGGTTCACAAGGGGGGGGAGTATACGAGTTGAGTCTACGAGATCGTCTCCTCTCCCCTCCTTCCTGTACCGGCTCGTAAACTGACTTGGGGCAGACCGGAGGCATTGACACAGATCTTCTTCTTCCCGCTGGTGTCACAGGAGATGGGGACGCACTCTTCAGCTCCGGGTGCTACTTCCTTTGCTCCGTAGACCTAGCTCTGCATCTCTGCCTCCTTGAATGATTTCTAGGGTT